>PQVD01001150.1:50386-93330 GCA_003012265.1 Setaria equina
TTTTTCAGATAAAAGATTTTCCAGAGTCAAAATTATTTTCTAATATTGCTCCCGAACAATATATAAACTTGTATGAGGTAATGCCTTTCTTGGACTATACACATATCAATCGCGAAGAGAGTGGTCGTGGTAGACTGAATTTACTAAATTTATTCAGTGACAAACATGAACGACCAGATCCAGGGCCGAAAGCCTACATTTGCTTCGGTAAGCTTTGAAAAATTCATGGTTCCCCTCATCTCATACCAGCTTGATGCTTTTATCTGTGTTTTATATGTTATGCAATGATTTTTCAGGATTATACAATGCCCCACATTTGGCCTCTACTCCACTTCATCTGGATGTATCTGATGCGGTAAATTTCCTGCCATTTGTTAAGGCGCCGGACGAAATGTCAAGACAGGAAGTGCGAGATGGTAGATATTTTTGCAATTCACGAACAAAAAGTTTCCCTTTCCGTATTTCAATACTTTTTTTTTCTAAATAGACGTTTTGGATTTCTTGAACTTGCGTCTTCGCCAACGTTAACATGTAATTTCCTGCTAATATCATTAGTCAGATAACAAGATATAGAAAACCTGGTTTATTTCAGCTGTTGAACAACGCCTAGATGCGGAAGGTTTTACTGGCTATCACAGAGAACGCGCTCTTCGTGAACCGGAAAAAGCTGGTGCTATCTGGAAGATATTTCATCCGACTGATAATGGAAAAATCCGTGCTGCTATTGAGGAGTGGAAGATAATGAAAGTGGGATTATGTCGAAATTTCATCAGTTTGAATTTAGGTGTAATCCAGAATGACATTGTGGTGTTGGTAATGGTATAAACATGACTTAATTCTTGTTTAGGGGGAAGAATGGAAAGATGATGTTATTCATAATCAGGATGTGGTGGTGACGCGTGAAATGATGGATTTTTTCGAAGAAAAAGGTTTGCTTACGTGGAATTAGTTTACTGCTGTTTTCAATAGGGTTTTAGCGTTTACGATGCCGGAAGTTTGTTTGCAGGAATCAGATGCCGTATGTTTGTGCAGAATGAAGGCGACGTAGTCTTTATACCTTCTGGAGCAGCCCACCAAGTGCAAAATATCAACTCGTGTATCAAGGTGCATTTTCGGATTTTTAGAAAAATAGTTTTGGTAATGCTTTGCCAGGTTCTAAGAATTTCCATTCAAAAAAGTTTTTGAGCACTGATATCCATTTTCAAAGATCGCTGAGGACTTTGTTGCGGGAGAAGGCATAGATTACACTGTGGCAGTTACCGATGAATTGCGATTTCTGCGAGCCAAAGATGATCTTGTGCAGGCAAATGATATATTCTCTTGTCATTTGTTTTTGTTTTATTAGGGCATCTACGAGAGTTTTGGTTTTTCCTTTTTCAGGGAGCTTTTCATTAGGAAACTTCACTGGCATACAAACGCGCACTGTTGACTTTTTCTAAATCGATGAAATTATAAAAATTAATTTCGGAAATTCCAGGTGGACAAGCTATTACATTTAGCGTGTGCTGCAGCAACGGCAGTACTGCAGAACACCGAACCTGCACTGGTGACGTCGAGTCTCCCTCAATAATAGAAATGTTCAGTTGTACGGAAATCGTATTGATCTCTTAGGGAGCTTATTTCCTAATATTTTGCTGTAAATGCATTCTCCAGAAATGACCTGTAGAGCTTTATTATGTATATATTGATGTCCTGTGCCACTGTAAAGTATGTTGAATTTATAATTCCACGGTTTTAAAAAACACTATTTTTTAAAAGCTGTTCTGATATACATATTAAAATTACCTTACAGCAGCCGAAAATACAAATCATATTAATGAGGGCATGCGTAAAATCAGTGATTAATGGTGTATCTAGGAAGTAGTGCGTCTGTTTGAAATTACAGTGTGTATGAATATATCATTTCTCATCCATCACAAATATTCTAATCCATAAACACTATGGATTCGGAACATGACGAATGTTATCACATACTTCATAAATAATTACCAAGATTTACTAAGAAGGATTACAAGTTTGAGCAAAAAGAAACCAATAAATACCCTAAAGATGAAATGTCATAACTAATGACGCGACAGTGGGTACCTCCGGGAACTACTGTCAACAAAGAAAATAAACTTCCTAAACTACCCCACGACTTTTCGTGATGTTTCCGCTCTTGGGTACACCCACTGTAAAGATTTGTAATAAGAATGAATTAAGGAAAAAGTCACCTTACGGCGCTCGAGTAAGCACCCGTTCCTGGAGTGAAGTAATTATAAGGCAAATTAGTGAAGTCACTGAAGTTCAGGAAAAGCATTCACGCTAGACTTGAGCAAATCCGTTCTCCTCAAACTATTTCTTTCATATAAATTATTACACTACAGATCCACTTTACTTGATGAAATTACCTTCTTAAAAGCAGTCGTGAAGTCAGAAGAAGTGCGATTACCAGTGTAGTCATGCCGAACGCCATTCACAAATATTTGGAAGGTTGGGTAGCCCTTTACGCTCTGCTTTTTACAAAGATCTGAAATTTGACAAATTCCGACCAAGACTTTTGATAGTATAAGAAAATATCTAGATTTCCCAAGCTTCCACTTAGCACTACCGAAGAGGCGTCAAAAAAAGTACCATTCCAGGTTGTGCAATCGACCACGGCAAATTTTCCAAAGTGAGTCTGCTCAGCAGCTTCACGGAATGCTGGTTTTACTGCTTTACAATGTCCACACCCTAAAAAAAGAGGAAGAAATCGGAATGAATGCAACTTTAATTTACAACCTGCAACTGCATATAAATATTTCCATATGATATCTTAATTTTTAGTGCTAACTCACTACCTTCACACTGACCCCTTTCCATCCCGCCATGAAATTTCTCTTTTGTTTAGTCGCATATTAATAATGGATTAATATAAAAAACAAACATGGTGAAAAGAACATCACAAAGACATTTCCACTGTTGATAGTCCTATCAAAACTGTGCGCATCAAGAACTGTTACTACACTCCCAAAATCAAATTCGGAAGCAGAGTTTTGTGGTCTGGAAAGTAAAAAGTGATGACTTACTAAACAGAAAAAATACTTCACTGGTAATATTTAACTGCCAAAGAAAAAATCTCGTGGTGATGAAGCGAAATTTCATAATGAGAAAACATTAATGCCAAAACAATGTAAAGATAATAGCTGCTTTTTCCAAAGCATGACAATGGAAGTAACAGAAAATTTGTTAGCCAAGAAATGGAAAGTCTCACTATTATACTAAATGATTGTTCTCAAAAGCTTGCAAAAGCTGAATAAGAAGAAAACGTGGGAAGGATAAATTTCTAATACATTTACAATTCTTTACAAAAGAAATTAGATACTTCGAAATTTGCCCTCCACTTTCTACAAAATTAATAAACGATGCAGTTTCATGTTCGCCAGTGTAATCGATACGATTTTTACCATAAGATAAATAAATAATTGTAGGAAATCCCTGGAAAAATATTCTAAAACAACGATGGACTAAAGACTCAGCAAATGAGCAACTTATCTTTTTATACCATCAGTTCATTTTGAGTTCCCTTTACCCTTTCATTCGATAAAATTTATCACTTCACGATTCACTAAGCTTTTTAAACTAGTTTACCATAAACCATATAAAGCTTATAGATCAATTCACTATGATCTATACTACTCCCAAAAAACCCCGTTTCCAGAATGAAAAGAAAAAAATTGAGCAAAGAGGTCATCAATTGAAAGTATGCCTCTATCATTTATGGAATAAATTGAACCAACATTAATTCAAGTTTCCAACCTGTATTTTATATTCCTGACACAGAGACCTTTCAACCGTGCAATCAACAGCACCAAAAACAATTCTCGCGTCAGTAGCAAGTGTTTTAGATGCTTCAAAAAATTTAGGTTTTGCTCTTTTGCAGTAACCACACCCTTAAAAAATGAATTATTTAGACCGACATCCTTTCATTCACAGAACGCCTGCACAGCGATTACGCCAAAAGAGCAAACATATGCATTCATCGATTGCCTTGATACGAGAAAGCGATGACAAAGTGAAACTGTTCTTACACTGTCAACAGTCTCAGCAGTTAAGTAACCGCAAAAATAAGTTTGCTTAGCTCATGGAAACATCAGTGCACGAGAAAAAGTTCAAGCTCCTTAAGCTTACTTAAAATGTAAAGCAGAACTTACGCAGAAAAGGAATATTTTTCCCAGAAACCAGTCTTTCTACCATCTAATACAAATTAAAATTACATCTCAAAAGTGGACTCACATCATTCAGAAACATTCATACACTAAATTAACTTAGACTTACAAGGGGCGTAAAAAATTATGAGTGCGTGCTTTTTCTTTTTCACTTCAGCTTTAAAATTCTCGGCCGTTAAATGCAACACATGCACTCCGTCAGGATGTTTACTCCATGAAAGCTCCGGTGGTGGAGGCTCCACTGGACTGTAAAAAAAAACATTACAATGCAACAACATTCAGTTGATGGAAAAAAAAAAAAAACTCAAAAACGGTTCTGCAAGTTATTAGATTTTTTGGTGATATAAGAAATATGAATATACTTTTTCATGAAATTATAAAAACCATCTTCTGTGCGTTCATTAATTTTCCATGCAAATTTCTTGTTTTTAAAATAAGCAAAAGTGGGATATCCTTCCACTTTATATTTTCTCGCTGTTTTCCTGGAAAAAGAAAAATTTAATATTGCAGTCACAATAATTAAGTTCAAGCGGATTTTAACACCTATGTACATCAAAATCGACTATTCAAAGTAAGGGGACCATACTTCTGTCAATTTGGAAATATTTGCAAGGACAGGGAAAAAAGTAAATTGAACTTATTAGTTGTTGCATCGATAGCGGCCAAAACACCATCAATACCGTCCTTTGCCAAACGCTCAGCAGCTTGAATAAATTCTGGCTTCACCATCTTGCAATGGCTGCACCCTAAAATAGATTTTTTTTAGGAAATTTACCCATAAAAACGAAATAAGACTGAAAAGTCCAACTAATCCTTTACAGAACTGAGATTGAACTAAGCAATGAGCCCTATCAGGTTGCCATTAACAACACTAGAGAATCGTCGAGGTAAAGTAAATCAAAAAATAGATCAGGAGTAATGATTTGAATCATGTATTACGAATCGTGCTCATATTGGAAACTGGGACCGACTGGTAATTTTGGAGACACCTTTTTAATGGCGCAATTCACAGTAAGTATTAAGTCAATAACTATCATAAATGCACAAGTCTGAACTAACATCACCACAAATAAACATACAAGGTGCATAGAGAAGGACAAGCACACTTCGATGTTTTGCTATGAAATCATCAAATGTATCATCATTCAAAACGACTACTTTGGTAGCGTCAGTCCATGAAATTTCTTGTTCGGCCACTGAAGGAGTTGACGACTGTTCAACTGGATTTTTAAGCCACTCAATTATACCATCCTGAAATTATCCTAATGATTTATACTTACAATTAAAAATCAGTTGGAGTGGTTCATCTCAAGCTTGAGGAACTCCAAGAAAAAAAGTACCCTGGTTATTTACCTTTGAATTTTGCCCTCTGTATCTAAATTTATGTACGCCACCTTCGAAATACTCCAAAGTTGGATAACCGTCGATATTAAATTGTTTTGCAATAAATTCATTACCACGATACGTTAAATCCATACCCGCTAATACGATCTTCCCTTTCAGCTGATCCGCTACAGCACTACAAGAAACGTCTTCGAAGAATGCAGTATATATGTGTGGAATGAGTTGTAATCAACAAGAAAAATTTATTGAATAAAAAACCTTGCATAATTAAAAACTTTTTATGATTACATCTTGGAACAAGTTATTCGCTCAGTGATTTATAAAGAATATAACATACCTAAATTCTGGTTTCAAACGTTTACAGAATCCACACCATGGAGCATAAAACATGATGAGTACTGGTTTCCCACTGCTGACTATTTTTCGAAGCGCATTATAGTTGTCTAAAAAATTTCTTGATCCAATGAAAACTTAGGATTTTATTAAGACAACAGTGAACCAAGAAAACTGAAAGTAATTGGTGGAACATTTAGAATGACTTCTATGTAATTCTTCTAGTTGTGAAAATTACAAAAGTTTCGAAAATTTGAATAAAAGCTGGCCGACCTAAAGCAAAAAAAATTGGGGGAATCCAGAAATAAAACGTTAAATACAGAATATCTGGGAGGGATCTTTTGATAATGCTTCTTTACCTCATATTCAAACACAACTAGTAAAATATCCTTTAAAACAACTCAAGAAAAGAAAGATCCAACATTAAGAACTGCAAGTTACCTAGATGAACAACATTAACAGCTGTCGGGTCTTCATCCCACGGTATATCACCGGTTGGATCCAACAAGAATCGATACATACTTTTTACATTTATTTCCCTATCATAATCTTTATGAAATTCCCCATTTCTGCAAGCAATATCAACTGAAGCTAAATTTAGGGGTTAAACACATCTACTAAATTTAAATTCCATTTTGAAACAAATATTCATTCGCAGCAAAGTAACTGTCTATTCTGTAGTGGATACATGTACCTTTTCATCTCAACTCGTAAGCATCTGTTCAGATTTTAGAAAATTTTTACTTGTCAAAGGTGGAAAATCATTTTTGATAACTAAACTCTAACAATGGAGAAAGGCTCCAGCGTATCTGGCATTCATTACGATTTTGTTGAAGAAAAACAAAAAGGCACTGAAACCTATATTACTTAGTGGTGATGAAACGAACTTACTGGTAATGTTTTAAGATATATGGATTCGGAGTTACTTTGAGCTTTTTGCATAATTTCTTTATGTCGTTATCGTTACAGTTAATTTGAGCAACGGTCCCTTGTCCCATTGCTTGTTTGGCAGCTTCCGTTGTCGTTTTCAACACTTTTTTCAATTGACTGCTTTTATCCACAGAAGAATTCAAAAACAATACCAATACATTTTTGTGTGCCCGCAGTAATTTCTGGAAAAGAAAGTTATTCGATACAGTAACTACGACCAACCAAGGAAGAACTTCTGCAGAAACAATTAAAGGATTATTGACTTTCAGGTAATATACTAAAGTGTAATTGACAATCCCAACTCTAAAGGAAAACCTAATTCAAGTTCCTTGAGTTGAAGAAAAAAAATGCGGTCCTTAACCTTATAATCCTTCTGGTCACTAATAGCCACAATATAACTTTCTTCGAACGCATCGTTTAACATTAACGACGACATAACCAGCAACTACAATTAATAAAAATTTAGAAATCCAAGAAGATATTTAAGTTGAAACCTTGACTGCACTAAAAAATTCTTTTAAATTGATAGGTAATTATTATGATTCAAAATCCTCCAAGTCAGCAGATTTACCCTGAAGAACTACATAACAGTGTGAAAGTTTTTAGCCTGAAAATAGCAAAACTTAACTTGAAAAACAAAAAGGAATCGAAAAATGCCCTTACCAAATTGAACAGGCGAATAATTAGACCCATCCTGATTCGAATACTGTCTGCTATTAAATCATCACTTCAACCTAAGAAAAATGGTGATAGGACTTCTTTGCTTTACGAGGAAGTGATAGAAACTAAACAATCCTGACCTCAAACAAATTGATTAATGATCTCTAGGGATAATCACTGAAACCGTATCTTTTAGACGTTTGTGTTAACAAGTAATCTTTGCACCATTTACTTTTCTTTGTAATTCAATGTGGACATATTAAAAATTAATTTAATAAGTTCACGCATTCATAATAATAAAAGGAATTGATAAAACCTGAGCAGGTTATGGTAAAAGAGACACTTTGAATGAGCAGAAAAACCGTCTAACAACAAAAACCAGGAAATAACGAAACTAAGTTGTAGCACACATAACAAAATGAGAGCTAAAATATCTTAAAGTAAAACAAGGAGTCAAATATAAGAGACCAACAACATATAACAAAAATCGATTTAACACGATACACAATCACAAAGAGAGCTGTACTTGATGAAGAGAAGGTGAAGAATGAAAATTGGTATACAGACTATAGGACCATAACAAAATACAAAGGTATTAATACAGCAGTGGAAGTTTAAATAAGCTTCTCACTACAATTGTAAATGAATTCTACCCATACAAGAAAAGCAAAAATATTAGTTGTACTCTTTTACTCCAAGAGTTGAGAGACTAAAACACAAATTTCAACTTCATGCTTTCGTTGCAATAAACTCCTCGAAAAAACGATAAATAAACAGAGCTCCAGTAACATGTACATTCAAGCTCTTAGTACGGCCAATTTGTAAAACTTCAACAGTTTTATCAAGATAACCTAGTAAATCCATTGGTATCCCCTCTTTTTCGTTTCTGTAATCAATATACTTCAGCATCAATCTACTATATTTAGACTAATAAAAGCTTGAATAGTAAAGCATCACATTTAAATAAGTGTAGGAAATTTGCAGTCTGAAAATCAAAGCTTTATTCTTTTGCTCCAGCAAGATTCATTTATTTTATCAAATGTTTGTTTAATTTGATGCAAATGAAATAAAGCAACCTTACCCAAGCAACAGAACCATTTTTGACGGGAAACGAATCTTATGTAATGGTGTACTATTTGTAGTTTGCTCGGCCCCAATAATTGCATAGCCAGAAGCACGAAATGATAATAAAAGATCCGGTAATTCTTCGGGACGTGACTGAAATAAAGATCAATACGAATCACGAAATATGATTAAAAATACCTGACGCCTAGTTTAAGTGGAACATACGGTATACTTTTTTACCTGTTCTAAATTCATCCAGTTTTCTGATGACATGCTAAGCGCCATGAAATTACGATCCTTTATTTTTGAAAGGTCAGCTACAATCAACTTCTCGACTCCCAACACTTCACACGTACGACAAATACCTGATATTAAAGAAAATCGCATCTATTCAAAATAAATTTGAATTGCAACATAAGAAATGATGTATCAATTTCACTTCCAGTCTTTTTATAACATGGCAGGGATTGCGGAATCATTACTTGGACCAGTCTGAAGAATATCTGTTTGGACACAGTCAAGTTACCTCCTAAATTCGCAGCCTTGTCCAGAAGTGAGGCAACAACAACGAGAGATACACCTTCGAGGGATACTCGATTAACATTTACAGCATTAAACTTGCGCTGAATAACCGATGTCTCCAGAAAACTGTCCGATCCTTGAATCTGCTGTTGTCTCTCTTGTTGAGTTTGCCCTGGAATAATTCAAATTCTATTCTGCAAGTACCTAGTGATAGAAATCTCAGGCACAAGAACTCCGAACCATTTAATGACAGATGAAAATTATTGACCCCATATTTTTGGGTTTACAGAATGAGTTAAAATGTAGTGTGATATCTAAACAGCGCATCATTTTGATGACAGAAAACCTACAACTTCTAAGCAAAATGCAGACTGAATAAACGAACCATGTGCTTTTCCTCCTCCTTTTTTCTTCCCCATCCCTTTCCTTCACTCCTTGATATTATGCACAAAGCAAAAGTTGATAAAAGAGAATAAAAATAAAGCTCAGTTAACCAAAAATGAAAGATGAATATTGATTTAAATCGTTTGAATGGCATCGTACACAAGCAAAGTCTTCTGTACGAATGTTTTTTAAAAGATGCGCTGCTATACCGTCCTGCGCTGTGAGTCCTACTTTCTCGGGAAGAATTGTTAGAACTGTCTGAAAAAAAATGTCTCTCTTTAAAATGCTTAACTCAGACTCCAACTATGAATCATCGTTTTCATCTTAGTGTTCTTGACATTTTTTAACCGCTCATTGTCTGCGAAAACGAAAAGAAATCGTCTCAGATCTGAATACTACTACTATATACATGAGTAATTTATCTAACTAAGCTTCATATTTATGAGCATCGTCACCAGTTATACCTCATAATACTGCTTAAAGCAAACCTTCAAGGAATAGTCGGTATTTTCATTCAAATAGGCAAAATAGAAATCGTTACACAGCTGATCAATCACGCGCTTAGCGTTTCTGAAACAAATCAACAATTCATCATCAAATAACCATTAAAAAGATGATGATATCTTTCTGCTCTATAATTCCTTTGACAAATTATTCCAAATTGTGATAAACAATACAATTTACAAAACTTGCAAGGTTAAAAAAAATACCCAGCTTTTTCCGCATCAAATTCGATAATAGATCGTAAGTAACAAAACTGATTACGTAATTCATCTCCAGCAATATTCCACAATAACCTAACAGCCGCCAATGAAGTACAACGGACGATGAAATTTTGCGCAGTACACCATGGGTGAAATAATTTGAAGCAGCGAGCAAATGCCATCTGAAAAACGCTATGAGCTGTATATTCCAGCTTTTCCTTAACAAAAAAAAAAAGGAAAAAAAACTCAAGAATTAAGGAAGATGAATAATTCAAATGGAATATCGTCGTAGTTCACATCAGGTTATAAGATGACATAGGAAAGTAATGCTAAAAATACAAAAAAAGAAAAATGAACTGCAATTTACGTCTGTTTGGTTGATTTTCGTAACATGCATTAATATTGCAATCCATGAACAAATACTTCCGATTCGTTCAGCCGCAAGCTACAAATCAACTTTAATAAAACTTTAACACCAATATAGCGACAAAATCTAAAGAATAAGTATGGCAACATTATGCAAGGAGAGTGACCATGCTTTCTACCAGTAATGAAGGAACACTGGAATAACTTGTAGTATTAGGTATAATTGAATCAACAAACTGGAAAGTACTCTAAATGAATAAAATTGAATTCAGAATAGCAAAGATCTCACTTCTTTTTCGATTCCAATAAATTTTTGGTATGCAACTTCGTTGTTACAGTACAGTCGCACGAGTATCCAATTCACAATAAGTTTTATAGATGGTTGTTGTGAAGGATCTTTCAAGTATTTTATGCAAAAGAATTCTAATTTTTCCAAGGCCCCCTGAATAAACAGTCATGAACCACGAAAAATCTTTGCTGTAGTATAAAAAAATAAATGAATATCCAAAACAAGAGGTAACTCTAACAAAATTAAAAATATTAGTTAGCAATCCTTCTAAGACTTATACTAGATCATATCAGAAAAAAAAAAACTATGTTCAATAAAGGTACTTTGCTCGCGAAACCATGGATAAGCAATAGTAACTGCAATAGGCGTGTTTTCTGACGATGAGCCAAAGATAGCCCAAAGGATCTTAAATAAACAATGCAATATTTTATTCGCTAAATTAATAACATATGTGTTAAACGAGGATCAAATCTGAAGAAAAAATACACTACAACTTTAAAAAACTTGAAAAAAAGAGGTTCGAAAAAACTTTAAGAATTTAAGGGTTTCAAAAGTTTTTAATGCCATAAAATTTTAATAAAAACAGTTAAACATGCCTATTCTTCATAGTGTCAAGGACATCTATCATAAGAAAGGTCTCTTGAATAAACTCATCTGCAGAATTGAAACGATTTTTGCAAATCCAAGAAATTGTTTGCAAGGCACGAAGCCGTGAATATTGCGCACACTCATGGAGTCTAAAATATTTATTGATCAAATTTCGCAACAAAAAAAAACTTCAAATTTAGAAATTAATTGCCTATGTTGTAACTCTGGCATTTAGACAGCATACTAACTACAGTCACGTAAAGTGCGAAAATTGATAACTCGAAATAAAAAAAAAAAAAAATAATTTTAATTTGTTCGAGTTACACAAAAATAAAAAATGCAACCACACTTCTCATAATTGGAATTCGGTAATGATTCCTCTATTCCATAAGCCATTTGAACGGCTAAATAAAGTACTGTCGTGTCCTTCTTACAAACTGGCCCAAATGCACACATTTTAATGAGCACTGGAAACCAGATAATATACAGTAATTCTCTAGCTCGATAAAACGCATCCGATAGAACTACCGCAATCTGTACATTATGTTCACTTTCTGCATACAATTTCTCGACAGTTTTCTGTAACTCACTGAGTAAAAGGCATGCTGACTAGAAAATTAAAGAAAAAGAAACTGAAATCTAATATACCGTATTAATTTATATACATCACTATGAAATCAAAAAAAGAAAAAGTCTCGAATGTCATGAAAGCTAACAGGTAATACACCTGGACGTTCGAGCATTCACTGTTATATGTAAATGATGGCATAACTGTGTGTTTAGCAAAGCTATAAACCCGCCTTCCGAAACATGAATTGGCAAATTCATCACTTTAATTCACTCGCTGGTTTAGTGACTGGTACCACTGATGAAAATTAGCGGATAAGGAAAAATCGCAAACTGCAGTACATTGTCAGACACCAATTGGATACCACGCAATACCAAAAAAGTCATTGCAGTCAAAGATAACATAAATTTACCACTGCAATTTTGGCAAGTTCTAGCGTATGCAATGTGCATTCCAATGTACAAATTGTCAAGACATCAATGATTACGGGAATATAATTGTGTGTTTTTTTCTCCTCTTTAGCAACTGCCATTACTACTTCAATACTTTCTCCAATCATCGAATCGATCGCAGCCTAGGATTAAAATAAATTCACATCAAAAACCTGCAAAGGACAATATCTATAGATGAAATCTACATTTCCTGTGACAGGAACTGTGGAAGAAAAGAAATGATACAAGAATAGCAACATCAAATAGACCATCTGATCATTAGTCAGTGCATACTATCAAATCTCTCCAAGGAAAAAGTCGAAAAAAAAAAACGGCACAGTCGATAATACCGATCAGACTGTGGCAATTCATATTTAGTCAACAGGAGTGTGCTAAAAATCGTTATTACATTTTCTGGAACGTGAATGGTATATGTTCAAATGAACATTTCCTGACTCAAAAGAAAGCATATGAAAATGTACACGAGTATGTAGTATATTCTGTATATATAATCAATTCCTTCTCACATGCTAACATGTTGTTGCTTCAAAAAAAAGACGAAGCAGATAGTACAAATGAATAATTTGGAAATATCAGAACCTTTTTCAGCACAGCAAGCAACAAATTCAGAGTAGCACGGCGGCAATCCCAACTAAAGAATATTTTCAGTGAAGTGATGCAGAACTTGTACAGGGATATAGAATCGAAAGAATGTTCAGTAATAAAATTCTGCCACAACACGGATTTATTCCTCGCAATTGTTTCCTCAAGTACTTTATAAATATTCGAATAGTTGCTGTAATAAATAAACCAAATTAATCCTAATAAATAAACCAAAATAATTTTAGAAAAGTGCTGTTTTCTAGAGAGGGAATATAACATGCTTCGCGATCAATGAAACTAAGCGTCACAAAGATCACCTCATAAAACTCCATTAAATAATGCAGTTATTTAGCTGAACCTTTCTTAGAAATTTTAAACCTCGCTCTAGAATCAATTTCTTTTGTTAGCAGAAAATTGAGTATAGCATCCCACACTGCCCGAGGAATACTGTGACATCTTGAGATGACAGCTGCTGCAACTGAAGACAATGCTGCACGAGATGATATCGCCGTGGTCTGAAGCAATTTAAATTTAAATTTACTCATACCATATTGTCGATTGAAAGTCTGTTAAAAACTTGATTTTTACTTTCAAGAGATCTAATTTATTTGGTTAAGAAAAATACAATAACTACAAACCTTATTGCACAGAAGTACTGAACGAAACAGCCACTGCTCAAAATTAGTAGTGTATTTTATAAGCAGTTTTTTATGCAAAGCATTAAAACGTCTAGGATCAAAAACCTGAAAATTAAACTGCGGGTCAGAAAGACATAAAAAAATTAAACATTTTCGACCAAAGAGCGTGAAGAATTAGGAATAATGAAAATAAAGAAAATAAATAGAATTCTTATTTTTCAACTTAACATAAATGAAAAAGAAATTTTAGTAATACAATAATAACCCACTTCATTCGCATCAGTTAAAAGACGAGCATCTAAATATGAGATTAGAGCATATTCGAAATATTGGGACTCTTCTGAAACAAATTGATTTTGTATGTTATTTTTAACAGCTAAACCAGAATTCATCACGTAATGTGGCGGATGAATCAACTCCACTACGTTTCACATTATTGGGTGTTTTTTTATTTGTGGCTTCTCCATCCAATTTTGCATTCGTGGATATGAAAAGAAAAGCAAGCCTTTCTAATAGGTTGAAAGGTTCTAACATACCGAAAGGTGAAAAGTTTTGAAACGAGGAATAAAATATTATTGCTAACTAAATGAGAGCTGTCAACCCCACTCATGAATACTATAAAAGTGACATAAATGAAATAATAATTCCTTTATAGCGGACAACAAGTAGAGATTTAAGGAAGGAGCTACAAACCACTTCAATATGTGAGATAGATAACTGTCTTACATACATAGCATCAGAAGATAACGAAATTACCGTCTTCGAAAAGTTCATCACTGGAAATCACAGCATACAGTTGCAATATAATGTCCACTATTTTAAAGTCATGAAGATGACAATACGAGTCAATGGCTGATACCGAACTCGAAACTCCCATGGCTATTTTGCACCCTTGATCATGGTCGAGTGCCTCAAAAATCAGTCAGTTAATTAAATTAACTGGACCATAATTAGTTTCGATGGATTGATTGACATATAATACAAAATTGCGGAAATTTTTGCAACTGAGAAAGGCACAAATATATCAAATTAACTAAGTTGTAACTCGTGCAGGTCCATGCGAAAAATGATTTAAATTTGCTACGGTTTTCGGGAAATTATGTAAATGAGGACTAACTAGGAATTAGTTCAGAATTCACACACACACACACAAAAAAAAAAAAAAAAAAACACAAAAACACAAAAAAAAAAAAGAAAAAGGAAAAAAAAACTAAGCAATACTATTTTCCATGTATAAATTGCATGAGCGAGCCAGTTTTGCTGTTCATAACAGTAAGATATGTAAGAGCGTTGTAATTCATCTAGTTCTTCTACCATACTTTCCGCAAGAGTTTCAGTAAAAGTTGTATTGTAAAAAAATTCTCGTAGCAAAAATCCATATTTATCTTCCGGTAGTTCTGATAATAAAGACGCGAAACAATATGCTTCATGCCAATTCTAGATATAATTCAAATTACTGAGAATATAAATTCGTTGAAATTTGTGAAAAAGAATCGAAAGCAAAATTTCGTTCATTCAGCTCTCCTTACATCATTCTAAATCATATAGAAAGAAGTAGTAAAAGAACAAACCCTTTCTGCCAACTTGAAGAAAAATTTCAGAAAATTTGCTGTGGTGCAAATTCGAAGTGGCAGGCAGGGTATGCGAATCACTGTATTTATAAGCGGTCTGTAAACATCAAAAATAAATTACGTGAGACATGGAAACACCAAACATGTCAAAGAAACAGGATTACCTGCACAATGTCAAACAATCGTTGTATATTGGTGCAGGTTTGCAGAATTGCAAAGAACAAGAAATAAAAAAGAGCGATGTATAGCTAGATACATTTATCGATAATAGCTGCACGAAAGTTTTGAAGAAATTCTCTGGAAATATGTCCATTTTTCACTGCTAAAATTCCACGTTATTCTACTCTGTAATCAAGACAGATAACTAAAGGATAAGGATTTTTTTTTCCTTTTTTGGCGAGTATTGCATCATATCACGATTACTATAAATTCGGCTTGTTAACATGCTTTTTTACTGCGCAACAATTACGAGGGAGAGTACTGTATGGTGAAATTCATCTGATCTTACTAGTGCTGTTCGAGTTATCAGAAAAACAGACCAACAGGGTCATAAATTTAATTTACCAACATAAATAATGGTCCAAATCGCTCGGAATTTCTAACGGAAAAAAATTTTTCGTGGGACTTATAACATAAATAACACAAACTTTTATCATCTTTTGAACCAGCAGATGAAAGACGTCCCAAGAAAAACCCAAAATTTTCAAGGAAAGCTTTCAATTTTGCATCTTCATTAAGGCGCCAGTAAACGTCGCTATTATTGAGAGTAGACAACAGGGTTGATAAAATTATCTGGAAACATCTTTGATAAGCTATGAAATAAGAAATAAGCTATGAAACATGATAAGCTCATTTCATAGCTTATCATAGCTACGAAATGAGCGTTAATATAAACTACAGTTGGAAATAGTGCAAAATTAAGTTTAAACTAAAGAAATATTTGCAAAATTCTAGGCCCACAAATGGGTTTAAGACCCGTGTAAAGAAACTTAAATCGGTCATGGGTCAATGGCAGTAATAATTTTTCCTCATTCCTTCCCCTTTTCTCTTTGTTTATCTCTTTTATTTCTTCTAGTTCTAACTTGGCATTCCTCCCTCAGCCCATTAGTTTGAAAAAATCCTTTATTCTCAAGCATAAATTTGGGCTTGAGGCTTAAGAACTCTAATACAAAAAATTAAGCAGACCGTGAGAACAATATCTATAATCGTAACTAACTAATAGAACTTAATAGTAAGATAAGCATTGAAAAAAATTGAAGAAACTTTGATAAAAATAAATAAAAGCATGCCGAATAATCTGTCTTCAACAATGCTGCATCGACAGAAAATACTTTCTGCGCTGCCCAAACTCGTATCCAACCATTTGGATGATCTAAGGCTTTCACAAACAGCAGCTGTACCCAGTACCAAGACAAACACTCATCTTTCACGGTGGCTTTACAGACGCCCAAAATATGGTCGAAAAACGGAAGAGCTGGTCCTACCAAGTGAAACTGCAAAAATATTTCAATTGGTGGAATTGATCAAGTTGTTTAAGTTCATACTTATCAAGAATAACCCATGTAAAAAGCTTCTATTAAATAATAAACTCCATTAGCAGGCCAGTTAACCAAAGAGAAAAGTCCATGTCATAGAAATAATCGAATAAGGTTCCCAAAGATGACTGTTATACAGCAAATGATAGGCCGATCATTGTCGAATATCAGCATAAGGTTTGGTTTAGCGAGTCTTCAATCCCAGAAGAAGTAGTCTTCTCAGAACAGCTTTTGTATTAACTAGAATAACCTGCGGTTCCTCCAGAACATTCATCAAAGTGAAATAATCTTTCCAAATATTTTTGTTTTTCAGTTCATGCAAAGCAGACAATGCTGCTTTTCGAATAAACCGACTATGACCGTAACATATGAAACGATGAACAATTTTTTCAATCTGAAACAATTCCAAATCAAACTTCTCATCAGTGACAACAAAATTAAAAAAAGGCACTTATAACTTATTCCAATCATTTCATGCAAAACACAAACCAAATTTAACGAAGATAAAGAGACCTGGAAAGCTACTCGAAATTCAATTAACCTGCATTCCCTAATTGCTAGAAAGAAAAGGATTGCGAAAGCGTTAAGCAGGTCACTTAATGATCAGAAAAGAGCACACTCGACAAAACAAGAGATTAACTGCATCATCACTATGAAAGAAAATGTAATCAATTTGTACAGCAGAGGTTTTTTGCTTCAACGACCGACAAATCCTGAGCCTAATCTCTCGAGGAAATATAAGCATGTAAATGAATAGTGCGTCCCAATAAATAGGACAAGTTCTACGAAATTTCTCCCGAATGATACAGCAAGACTCTAACGTTTTCAGGAAAATGACTAACTCTATCATTAAGATCTGGAAAAGCTCTTTTTGCTATCACAAAGAGTGCAGATACCATCGTTTCCATTTCATCATCAATTGCATCGTCAAATAACCTTTAATCGGTAAAGAATTTCAATTGGACATTAAAAAACATATGTTGAGACCACAAAGACACATAAGTGTTTCCATTTATCATTCTCACAAAGACATCTCGCTTTTTTTTGCATTAAAATCGAACGCAACATACTGTAGAAACGACAAAGCTTCAACTTCGGAACAATGTTTGCAAATTTCGATGATTAAATCTGAATCTTTCCGCTCAACAGCCGCTTTCATTCGCTCACTAAAATAAAGAATCAAGTATATTCACTCTAATCAGCAGCAAACGTATCCTCCAGTTTTTAATGCAATAATATTACATAAAAGATACTTTCTGAAGTCTTTACGCAAGTGCTACAAGAACTTATGCATCAAGTAGTTTGCTGATATTGCCCCCTAAATTCATCTTTCGCAGATTTTACGATGTTATTAATTTTAGTATAGCGTGAAGTGGTTTATTTCAAGAAGTTACATTCTTCCATGATTTCGTTGATTCAGAATGTTTAACAATTAAAAAATTTTTCAGTTTCACAATTCAACCGAAGAAATGAATGATGGAATAATGAAGGTTCACAACAGTATATGTTTTAAAATGGAAAATTGAAATCTGTACCATAAAACTCACAGTATCTTCCGTGTCCTCTCTTGCTGTTTTTCCACATCTTCCTCTGACATCTCTGAAACAATGTTTAGTTATAAAAGTTACGACATCTAGCACTGATACTATTCTAAATCAACCAGAAATGGGGTGCAAATAGACAAGAATGAAAAAATTTATGAAATACCGTCATCCTGAATAAAATAAAAAATGAGAAGGCAAAGAGAATGACGCATTACATTTTATCACTCCGTGTAAATCAGGGATAAGACCGACTAAGTCATGTATAGGAATAAAGAATGGAATAACGTGGATAGGTAAAATGCAAAAAATGCAGGAAAAGGCCAAGAGACGAAATAGTGGTATATAATTGTACTTTTCAGAATTTTTGTGAATGAAGCTTAAGTACTGCATTCAAAACTTACATTTCAGAATGTATGCATTAACCTTTGTTTCCGCCAAAGATTTAGTTTAGCTAAAAATCTTGTTTAATCTTATTTCCAAACATAAAGTGATAACTATTCACTTGCACATAAATATCAACCAGTTTATGATACCACAAAGTGTACAGACCAGAAGAAAAAAATAGGTCTTCTAAACAACTTCAACCTAGATAACCTGTCCCCTAAATCCTATGGTTTTACTTCCTAGAAACAGTTTCTTGATCACAACAGTAATTACCCACATGAAAATTGCAAGCCGTAACTACCTGCTGTGTTGGAACGAATCTCACAACCACAGCTATAAGCCTAAAAACTCTATCGAGGTTTCTGAAAAAACTTCTAGTAGAAGATATGGTCGTATGATGACTGGCAGGTACCTCGAATCCTCAGAAATGCATCTATAAATTCCATCTGTCCATGTTTGTATTTTTTTGATGTTAATGAAGGCTTCATGAATAATGTGGGATAGCGAAGAAAGGGTGAAGTTAACTATTTCATTACTGTCTTACAAGAACTGCACTTCTGACTATGATCTCCTTACAATATTCAAAAAAAAAAAAGAAGAAATAGTAATCCATGGGTGAATGTTTAGGACATTTCCAGTTCAACCTTTTTTTTCTTTGAACAGTAAACTTTTATGAAAGAAAGTATCGATATCGGCAATAAAAGCAATAAAATGAGAATCACAATGCGTTTATGTTATACAAGAATCTCGGGAAAAAACGAGTCCGTTGTTTGTTCTGCATGATGTAGAACAATTCATAATAAAAACAATGGCATGTTATTGCTAGAAAAAGTGATGGCAAATCTGATACTTGAGACCTCGTAAAAGAGGCTGGTAGTCTGTACTAAAATTCTGGCATGCTGATTTTATTCACAATAAAAAAGACAAATACGTATGTTTTAATAAAGACAAGAAGTACGTTAGATTTAAAGTACTACTCACACATTGAAACGATCCGTGCAACAAATGTTATTATTGCTTCAGAACAAAAACTGACATATATTTATGCATAACTATGCGGTCGGATAGGTTTTAATGGATCGAACAGTTTGGGATCCCTCAGATACTTCGGATCCTTGACGAATACCGGCATATAGCCAGCACGACGACTTAATGCAATTGTTTCCAATAACCTTCTCTGTTGTCCATCACAAAGTCCAGTAATATGTCTGGAAGTAAAATCCTTTTAAGTTAAACATCTGGGATAAAAACAAAATAATTCCGTACTTATTATGAAAAGATGCGCAAAAGAACTTCACTGGTCATAAACTCTTCCGGAGAACGTTGACACAAACTGTTGCAACAAACGAGCATTTTTGTAATCCAGTTCAATTTTCTTAGCACATAAAAAGCACTGTCTTGCCTGCCTACAGTACGGATCTTTCCTCATCTTTACCACTCCATCGTCGTCTTCCATCTCATACTGATCCGTCCGAATTGAAGTAGAAGACGATAGCGACACTCTATTCACAGGAATCAATGGTCTCAACCATCCTCTTAATGACAGCATTCCTGAACCAAATATTTAAAGAAAAGCAAATCCATGAAACTTAACCTCGATATCTTATCAATTCCCAGCAATATCAAGTCAACTAATACCTTGAGGAAACAATGTGACATGATAAATTGCATGAAATCGACACAAACGAAAAACTGAGACGGTTTACTTGATAAATTTTTAAAAACTTTCGAGAAATCACGTAGTTTCAAACACAATAATAAGTCAATTTTCAAATGTGCGATAAAGTTAACAATAAAACAGTTGCATATAAAGGCAAGAATATAACGATAACCAAACGCACGTATATGAACACTTTTATTTCATACGAACATAACAATCATCGATATAATACAATTAAATCGACAATTAAAAAAAAAGTTCTGGAGATGTGAGTTGAATTCTCAAAAATTCTAGAAAAATCAGATTCAATATGGAAGAATTTAGCCAAATAGTTATTTTAAATTATTTGGATTATTAATTGAAAACTTGAATTTTCCCTCGGTAGTAGCTTTTGAGAATCTAAAAATTTTCTAAGCAAGAAGTTGTACTGAAGAAAATAAGCGCCACAACCAAGATTTCATTAAAATTTTTTAAACCTATAAAAACACCAATCATACAATTTCTTACTCAATCACATCACCTTTAGCACCCAGTCTTTGCGGATCCTGACTGGGATAATAAACTTTTGTAGCTGATGCTGGTATGTACGACACTATCCCTTTGTACGGTACCTGAGAAGTTCAAATTATCATTATTTACTTAAGCAAATTTGATGATGAAATTCACTCAACTGATGATCTCTCCGAAATACAACTCATCATGGCTGCTGAACTGCGATTAAATTAGTAACTTCAGTTTATCTATGAAAAATTCCAATAATGTGGAAAAAATATCCTACCTGAGGTACAATAAGCTGTGCAGGAGGTGTATATGCAGCTGCTGGAGGTAAAGGAGGCATTGGTATATGATCAATACGTGCTCGTTTAGATGAAATTGCTTCTTCATCAAATAAATCGGGTAATGGACAAGCTGAAGTAAAAAAGCTGTATATATTAAAAAAAAAAAAAGGTTTACCTTTTTCTTGATTGAAAGAAAAAAAGACAAGAATAAAACAAAACTATACTGAATAGTACAATTGAAAAAAAGCATTTGAAAGAAATATTTACGATTCGGAAGGCCTGCGACTGGTTCTGGTCTTTTCTTTTCTTCTTGTGTGTTTTGCGCTTGAGGTCTTCCCCATCTTATTTTCAGCCGTCTTCCTGAAACATGCAGTACCACATTTAGTGTCAATGGCCATTTTTCAGTATAAAATAATTTATTAGCTGATTTTCTTCCTCTCATCATATGAAACGCTGGAACCACACTGTGCGACAGGAATAAATAAAACAAACATAGGAATAGTAATGGTTTACCTTGCAAAATAAGTTTGTTGAACGAACGCTCCGCAGCCTTTTCAGCAGCTAGTCTCGTCGTGAACGATATGAACGCACAGCCTTTATTGGGCAATAGGTTGAGGCTACGTATCTCACCGAACTGATAAAAATAGTCCCTAAAAGATTGTAAACAAAGCTGATTAGAAAGTGCGCACAGTTCATTTCAATTTAGTTTAAAACTAGTGTGCTTAAAATGCCACTGAAATGCTGAAAACTATTAAAATCCAGCGAATTCAACAAACCTCAAATCCACTTCGCCTATCACTCCAGCTGGGCCTAAGTCACCAACATATAATGTAGTAATGGTTGTATCTTCCGGCGCTTGCAACACAGGCAATGCTTTAGCACGAGTCAGAAGTTTCTCTGCAACTGGATCATTGTTCCCGTAATAACGATCCCGCATATTTTGATGACTTAATGGATCATCAGGATCAGACGGTTTTTCATGCCTGAAATGTTTCAAAATTCCCAAGTACCGAATAAAATTTCGAGACAGATTAATAAAAACAAAAGACAGACCTATATGGACATTCTTCACCACGTCTGCACTCTCCCTTAACGAAGAATGAGCAAATATGTGGTTTGTTTCGTTGATAATATGGCTGATTTCGGGCGAGTTTCTTCAATAAATCATTTGATGCTGTAGAAAATAAGATTTATTCTAAAAGATTAACCTAATTGTAAATTCAGATCCGGAAAGCAGCTCATTTCAAAATCAAAAAACATCTCGGGAAAAAAGTGAAAGAAAACCAACCAGCGTCAGTTATCTTTGCAAGAGCACCACCGGGTGTAGTACCATCTGTAAGAGCCAATTCTCGCTCTTGATTCTGAATGTAATAGTCGCGATTCGCGCCTTGTCTGGGCAAATCATCCTGCATTTGCAATGCATGATCACGAACTTGAACAGGTAAACCTAAATGCCTCAGTTAAAATCTGACGAAATCGACACTGAATTGACGGAAAATATTACTTACCGAACTCGAGGTCCAAAAGACATGTTTGGCAAACATTCTTCATTTTAGCACATGTCTGGCATACTTCCGTCTTTTTATACCGCATACCTTTTCCAGGCATCCATCGGAAACAAGTGAACGGACGCTGACAAATTTTGCATTCTGCTCCATGCCGATCCTTCAGCTGAAAGTCTGGAGCTAAAGTCTGATTTATTTTTCAACAAATTCAAAAGGATGCTTTGAAGAAAGCTTACCATTCTGATGTATGGATTCGAGCCGAGACATGTCTGGCAAAGAATCGGAAATTCCTGAAATGCAATGAAGGGAATTTCAAGTCGGCACTTGAAAACACTGACATTATTTCATTTGAAATTTAATAAAGAAAATTAGGGCGGATCAAGATCTTTGGATTTTTTCCACTTTATATTGCTTTTTATGTTTAAAACAATCACAGCTCATGCAGGAACAATGCCTACCGAGTCTTCCCAGGTTTTCCGATTATACTGATACGATGATTTCGACAATGCCATATGGTGTCCTGTTCCACCGATTAATAAACCCTGTGTTATCAACAGTTCCTGAAATAAATGTAAAATTTACAATGCTTTGGAAAAAGTATAAAACACTGGTTGGAGAGCAACAAATCAGAATGCCTATGCATAAATACTTCCACTATATCGGTAATCCTATCTGTTACCAATGATGATGAAATAACAGTCTAAGTCAGTACAACGTTTTGTCTCATTACAACATTAGATTAATACAGCTTTAAAAAAGTTATTTCACATCTGTTGCTCATTCTTCCAGTCACAGAAATGGCGAATTCTATAAGTGATACAAGTCCCACACACCTAAACCCTGAGCCCGCAATTGTCAAGACATTTCTCATTAGACATGGCAAATTGCATATTGATCTCGTTGTGTCGATTCATGTCGCGTTACGCAAATTTCATACCAAGCCAATGGATAACATGCTGGGTGGTTTCGTGGAATTTTTGGTATGCGGTTGGTGCGGTAATTTATCAGCGTTGAGATAATTGTGTCGTTTAACGTGTAAATTTTTCCTTTCATTTTACTAGCAGTTATTATTAATGCAAATTTTCATCGTCCAGACTTTTTTAAATACAATTAAGTACGGCTGTATTTCGTGTTTTTCGATGAATTTAGAAATTCGACATTATTTACGTACTTTAATGCTGTTTACGTAAGAACTGATGAGATAAGTTTCTAACTGAAAATGAATATCCATTTGCTTGGTCTCATAATTGTCTGGTCCCATTTACTTTAATATGAATTCCAATTTGATGCTGCCTATTTCTGGTCATTTTTGAGCTTTTGTAGAACGAGTGATTTGGCAGGAAGTCGAGAGTTCTGAATAATGGGACTAGAAGTCTTGCACGTTCAGTTTTTAGCGCGGTCTTAATTTAGCATATTTCACATATCTCTATCAAGATAATGAAAGATGATCGTCATATTTCAGATAGATTCGTGGAAAAATTGGTAGTTGATTCGGTGTCTTGGATTGCTATTCTGCCCCTAGGCGGATTACGTGTGGTGCTCATTGGAATTGCTCAAAATTCACCAGTTTTGGTCAGTTTTTGAAACCGTGGAAGAGACAACGACGAACTCGGAAATACTTTTCAGAGAAGCTTGTAAATTTAAATCTGTATTTTTAAAAAGGTTATTGTGTAAGCAGAGATAAAGGGAAACTGCTTCTTGGACTTTATAAAGGATGAGGATATATTGTAACAGTCGGTCTCATTTCAGTTCCCTTCCATTAAGGTATTTTTCACTTCTTCGCTATTCTTCCCGAATTTTGGGATGCATTTAAACTATTCTATATATCCAAGAAAACTGTTGATTTTAATATACTTGCTTTGTAGGCAGCAAGATTGCACTTGAAATGGCTTCTGCATCAGTTGGATTAGACGATGTGGCTTCATCATCAGACGATCTTATGGACGAGCAATCTGCCCACTTTTCAATTACTTCATTGCATAATGCGGTACAGCTTTCGTATGGTAGTTTTGATGTCAAACTTTAATGAAATGTTAAAAGATAGTTAAATTTCAGATTAGCGGAACAAACATATCCGAAATATCTGTCCATCATTCTGCTTCGGGGATGGATATTGAACAAGAACAAATGATTCCAGATAGACATAGACTTGATGCCACTTTGTCAAAAATGTGGATCCGCCTGAATGTTGGTGGAACAGTTAGTTTCTTATACTCTTCTTTTGATAAAGAAGCTCTTAAGCAAGTATTTCAATAATTTTGTGCTTATATTTACCAGTTAGGCTGAAGGAAGTATTTAAAGTTATGGCAGAAGGGGACTTTTCTTAAGTACTTTTATCCAAAAAATGGGATCTGATCATCTCAACTGTAATTAACTTTAAATTTGAAGCTACTTAGGCATGTCTGTGTATTTCAGATTTTCCAAACTACACGACAAACTTTATGCCGCGAAGCCAATTCGTTTTTGGCTCGTCTCTGTAAAGAAGATGACGAACTGCCGAGTCAGAAAGTTTGTTCTTTCCAATTTATGCAAATATTTTAAATGGAAATATAGGTCACTGTTGAAATATTAGTAATCTTACGGAATTAGTGACATTTTTCTCTTCATAAACTTCTTATCCAGGAAGGATAAGCGTTCATCCATGGTCTTAGAAAGATATGCAGTTCCTATACCCGTTCATTTTCTTTTCTATTTCAGGATGGAACAGGTGCTATATTGATTGATCGCGATCCAGAATACTTTGCACCTGTTTTAAATTATTTACGTCACGGGAAACTTGTAGTAAACAAGAATGTGAGTATCGAAGGTATGCTTCAATGATATGATTAGGATTAATTGTGTGTAAACTATACACAAACAATATTCTTTTCTAGGTGTTCTCGAAGAAGCAGAATTTTATAATTTGCCGCGGTTAATTCAGTTATGTACGGAACGATTAGCGGAATGTGGTTTGAAGAAATCGAAACAGGTTCGTTTGTACTTCAACTGTTTGACTACTATTTGCTGAGGAGTGCCATCCTCTGCAGTCCTGAAGAGTTATTGGTTTTTGCGTAAAAGCAACCTTTTCACCGAAGGAGTGAACTCGTATTAGGTCAAACAAGGTCGTTTATATTGTTCATTCAGCTTCAGGAAATTTCAATGAGAAAATTGATTTAAAACGAAATTCTTGCACTTTTGTAGAAACGCGTTCAGATTTTTAGACAAAACACGTTTATCGCGTCCTTCAGTGTCATGAGGAAGAATTGACAAATGTTGTATCAGCGATGTCAGATGGTTGGAAATTAGTTCAGGTACATCTTTACATCAAAAATAGGAAATGGATTTTGTGGCATCTTTGTCTAAAAAACTTCAGTATTATTTAGTGTTTACGGGTCTCGTTACCGAATATGGAAATATTTTAAGAAACATGAGAAAACCGCCATTCATAATTCATTTTCTTCCTTTTTAGCTAATTCCCATCGGACAGTTCCAATATCAAAGTGATATGCAAAGTGAATTTCTTTGTGTTGTTTCTCGTGAATTTCCTGACAACGAAATAAAAAATGGAGAGCATACAGATCTCACCGATCGCGTTAAAGCTTTGCAGCAAAAGGCTCGCCGTAAGTCAATAATAAGCTTTATTTTTGTTCAATCAACCGAAATACAATAGGAAATTGACTTTTCTGTTTTAACTGTATCATGGTTGAATTACAAAAAATTAAAAAAATTTAGAGATTCATCTAGATCTTGTGATATGCCCACCTAAATAATTTTATAACAGTTGGTTGTTTTGAATTGTTTTGCTGGTTTTTAGTCGGTCATTATTGATTCGCAATAATACAGTCATGTTTGCAGATCATTAGTGCTGGACGACAACCTTTTGTTTCGATTCAGGACAGCTTTGCCGCTCGTGCTGCAATAGGAATTTTTTTCATTTAATCTGTGCTTATAACAGCCAGTATTAGGCATTGTGAACTGTTTGTACCGTATTTTCACCGATTTTAAGAAGCGATTAACTCATGCTTTGTAAAATTTGTATGATCTTACTGCCTTCTTTGAAGGAAGCCAGTATATAATCGCTATGCCTGACCTACAGGATTGTCGTGGTAGCAGAATCTCATGTAGAACTGCACCGTCGGTGCCATCAAGGAAAGATTAAGTGCTGAATGACGTACGTAAGGTAGAAACGAATTTTTTTCCGTCATTAAACTAAAACGTCAGAAGTATTCCTTACACCATTCATTATCAGAAATTTGATGCATTTTGTTACTTTCTTTTCTGGTACCGTGTATAGATATTTATAATGTTTTTATTAGTGAGAAATATCTCGCATTTCATCCTGCTTATATGCCTTTTAGTCGCTTTGGTCTGTGAAACTTGATATAATATTTAATGACCACAACCTTTACTGCCATTACAAAGGCATTGCTGATGAATTTCTTAACCTTAAATGCTTCTCATTGGATGAAGTTAACCATTTTGCGTTCCAAAATAAGTACTGAAAAATTAAGTCCGATTTAATCTGTATTTTCATGCAAAAGCGGTTATATAGTTGAGCTTCGTAATCTAAACCATTGGTTAAATTATTTTGTAGCCTTTATAACTCACTTCATGTTTTCTTTCTGTTTTTGAATTTCTTTTATGCACGGCCATTTTTGCGCTCAAATCCTATTGTTTCTGTTTTCTTTTTTTTTTTGTTGTTGCACATGAGATGATGGCGGTATTTGAAATATCTTTCTTTATATTCGTTTCCTGCCACTTCTAAGCTTCAGTACAAATTATGGGATGAGGTAGTGAATATCAGAATCCATTATTTCCGTGCCATCTCCATTTATGCTTCTGATCAATTTTTTGATCTCAGAATATGATAATCGTTCCAGAAATATTATTTGAGCTTTAATATATTTCAGATATGTGAAAAAACTAGAGAAAAGAGATCATTCAGTAAGAATTACATTGAATCTTTTGTGTAATTCTCAGGTAAAATATGTTTCTTGCAGAAGTAAACTTCTCCAGCTGTTGTATGCCTAAATTTATGAGTGCGAAGTTTTGATGTGGCTTTTTTTGATTGTTGTCTTTGACGAGGCATTTTTAGAAACTAAGCAAGTTCAGCGTATGTTCAGTATGGACGCAATGTTTTTTGTCAAAAATCTGCATAATTTGATGAAAATGCAAACGATGGATTTACATCTGGGACATGCGCCTTTTATGTGCTCAAAGTTGATTGATATGGCATAAATTCATCATGGATTTATAATTATTTGTCAGATCACCGTTTTTTCTTATTGACAAGAAAGATGTTGTGATTTCCTGGTATTTTTAAATAGTAAAATGAACTATGGAGAAAGTTGCTTTCGGTAATGCACGTTTACAGTTTTCAACTGAAGAATATCTGTTTTATAATTCATTTACTGCTGGGAAGTACATTTGTAAAGCAGAATAAGAGATTGTAAAGGATGGGAACTTTATGCTTAAAATTGATGTGACGTTTTTGCAGCAGTTCTGGATAGTGAAGAAGGTGCTGTGCAGATAGAACTTTAAGAATTGAGAGTAGTTAAGAAGTGTGCCCTAAAATTTTTCCCTTTTCCAGTTTTCGGTGCTGTCGAAAGGCAACTCCAAAGGCTAGTCCCAGTCCTAGCATGTCGTAGAGAATTTGCACATGTGAGTAGTAGTTTAATGCCTTAAGTAATGTTTTACATCGTGGTTGCTTTTCCAGGCAATCCAGGAGTTTTCTCTCATAGGTACATTCATTTTTGTCGTAGATTTATACTTCCATTATCTTTCTGATGGTACTTCCTTTTCAACATTTTATATATGAATAAGGCTTAGGCTTTAAATGAATTTCAAGTAGTGATTTATTCTTTCATTCGAAGATAAGGGGAGTGGTTGAGAAATTTAACTTAATTTTATTTTAAATCATGGGACAGTAGTTGATTTCATAACCTACACTGCACTAGATTAAATTAAGACTTTTTTTTTCACTTTTTTCGGGGCCAAAATATACAGAAATAGTCTGGTAATTATCTTGCACAAAAACTGATTGTTTAACGTCATTACTAAACAAACAATGAAAGCAATGAATTTCTGACTTCTCTGTGTTTAATAATGTTGTGAATACCTTCGTTTAGATAATGACGAAAACGTTCAGTATGGTACATAATGTTTCTCAAGTGACTCACATATTTTCTGGAAAATGAGCAGTTTTTGTAATTGTTATCAAAATTTTAAGAAATAAAGCAATGTTATTTTTTAGCAATACCTTGTCATTTCCTTCTACGTTTAATATCAATCATTTCATTATTCGAGTGATTAGGAATGAATCGCACACTTCGTTTCGCTGTTACCAATTTTGCTAGTTGATCCGTAATGACACAGTTACTCTATTGTGAATTTGTAATCAGTTTTTGCGAGGTTGTCTTGAGGGATCATATCATTTTGCCTTGATTTGCAGTCGGTTTTTTTCATTTTTCGGGCACAAGCTTGCTTGAATAAATTTATCTCGTCCTTTTTCTGTCATAATGCTCTTTTCATTTCTTCGCAAGTAATACAATTCGATTCATACGTTCTCGGAAGTTTTTTTTTGTATGTCTCTACAAGCACTCACAATTGGGAAACATTAACAATTGATTTGTGTGCGGAAAAGGGCATTTGTGAAGTTGTGAATTTTTAGTTTTTTTTTTCTCATTTCTATCATAAAACGTTGTTATTAAGAAATCAAATAATTAGCAAATTTCGATCTTTTTTCTCTACAAATTATTAAATTTTCATCTTTTCATTCGTTATGATATTTTCCACATTGTCAAGTGTATTAAAATCCAGAGCTTGCATACGTTTCGCGTGAACTGCGAGTATACAAACTTGTTATCTCAAAGAGTGCTTGTACTGTCTTAGGGAAGATTCGTCATTCGTCATCCCTTATATAAGTATTGCGTAAATTGCTAATCTAAATGATTGTTGAGCATAGCGCACATATTTCGTTCTCTTTACTGATATGGAAATATTTCCTGGTATGTAGCGCAAATCTTTTTTAGCAACATCGTTAACGCCAGGTTATTGATGGAGAAGGAAGGAAGAGTGGATCCTGCTGGTGATAATCGTTGGGCGGAATTGGTAATTCTTGACATTCTTGAACATTCAAAATTTATTTGACTTTGGTGAAACTTATTATAAAAATTAACATTCATGTTGAAGTTATTCTATTTGGAATTTTGTTGGTTTTAGCAGGAACGATTTGTTTCGGAAGCACGAGATAAGGAAGCGGATGTCTTATTTTTGGGAGACGATCATATGGCTTTTCTCGAGCAGTCAATGGTAAGTTGATGTTTCCTTCAGGAAGAATGTATGTGCCTAGAATTGATCAAATTTCCAGTGTTAATAATTGCCTTTTAAAAGTCTTTATTCCAGCAGTCTATTAGTACTTTTCTTTTATTTCAGATATATCGGGAGAATTTAGCCCCGTTGCACTGCTTATGTTTTGGCGCTTTTGGTGACAAAATTTCGAATTTGTCGTGGAGGCTTGAAAATAATGTTCTGATGGGCTTGAATCCTAAGGTACGACATCTCTTATCGTTTAGAGTTTTTTACATTTGATTTTTTTGACACTCGACAAAATTCAATTGCGGTTTCCCTAGTTTTTTTTTTTTTTTTTTTTTTTTTTTTTTAGATCTTTTATACGAATTCCTCAATCTAGGTGATTGTTGTATCAATTGGCAATTCGGATTTCGATTTAACAGAGGAGCAAATGTTAGAAGCCTTGAAAGGTGTCGCCGAGACCATTCGAAAACAAAAGCCATCGGCGAAACTGTATTTTATGGTAATTTATTAAATTTTTATTACTGTCTTATAAAAAAGAACACTTTTTACTTTATGCGGTGATCAGATTCATAGGGGTTGAAATTGAATGTTTTCAGAAATTAAAGCAGATCGTGTGCTTTTAAAAATAAATTTTTTTTTNNATAAATTTTTTTTTTTTCAGAAACTTCTTCCATCCGGAAGAAGACCGAACAAAAGACGTGAGCTAGTGGGTCGAGTTAATGAAAATTTGGAGGAGGTATTAAAGGGCACGGCGGATGTAATCGATGTGGAACCTTCTATACAAGGCTTGTTTACTTCATTTATTTTGTTCAGATTTTTTTTTTTTTTTTGAATGATGAAATTATCGTAGTTCAGAATATCTCAGGATCCAAATTCTACGAAATGTCCTTTTTTTTTGTGATATAGCAATTTCTTATATCGTTCAAGGAAAAACGACGGAAAAACATTCATGAAAGAAAATCTGAGGAACTGATTAAGAACTATATGTGTATGCAGAAAGAATACGTCCTCCTTCAGGTACAAATGGCCAAATTGAATCCCATTATATGTTTGATTACGTCCATCTTACACAGGAAGGCTATCGCAAGATCTATGAACCAGTCCTAGTTGCTGTTAGCGCTGCACTGAACCCAGATACATGATTTCAACTTTATCTCAGTGAAAGAAAAAAATTTTTTCTGCTCTTCAGTTTTAACTTCTTTTAGTTCAAGGGGTTCAGAGAGAGGAAAAGGAATTTTCAACATGCTTCTTTGAAAAGTTCCACATTTGAATTTGTAATTTATCAAGTATTGGCATGTGTTTTAGACTGCTAAATTTTATTTTTCATAATGACAAATAGAAGCGATGGAAAATGTTTTTTTCTGGTGTTAGGTTAAAAGCAAAGCAAAAGTGCTATTTAGGAAGTATCGTTATGAGTGGAGTAAATTTCTGCTTTGTTTTTTTGAATCCCTAAGGAATCATTTGAACCTATATTCATTTATATATTGTGAAGATCCGTTCGAAAATTTCTAGAATGGTGTAGTGGCTATTCTGATTTTATGTACGTCAAGCTCGGATTTTTTTCTTTCTAATCCTTACCATTAACTGTTTTGTGAAACATTGCTGTGATCTCGCCTTCTAGTTCAGCTCTATTTATATAACTTTTGTAATGCCATCCAAATACATGGCAAGCCATGTATGATACTGTTTCTGTTAGCTGCCAAATCTTTCACCCGGTAGCCTTTCCCTACTGATCTTTTTTCAAGCCTTTCCACGATCCTCATAAATTTACGATCTACGGTGATGGTAAAATTTTTCCTGATAGTTGATACTGTCAGTTGCTTTGTCACTTCGCTTTATATGTGCAGCACAGAAATTGCTGACTTCGCCGCATTTAATGAAATTATACAGTATCGCTTTGTTTATATGTTTCAGCAGACTCTTCTGCTTCATAAATAATTCTTTTAAACGTTGCTGTTTTATTAGATATGAATGGTTATCTCTGTAACGAGAAGTAGTATCATTTGCTTGTCGTCACTGTTGTGAATGAAATTAACCCAAATTGTCATCTTTTTTTGCTTTTTATCTCAGCCTTAATTCTGATGCAGTTTTGCAGTTTAATTTACAGCGAGGACATGCTGATTTGGTCGTGTCTTTCGTGTTAACTTATTGAAATTGGGATGTTGACTGCGGCAATCCTAATATCTACCAGAGGTGTGCGGTCACTCAATCCTCATTATTTTCGACCACCTTGGCCAATATTTTCGAAGGTTTGTTCAGAAGTCTTCCCGTCATTCCATAGAAGGTGTTATTGTAACTGTGTTTTATTCATTTTAAACTTTTTAAAAATGTCCAATTCAGAATGTTACTGTCTTAGAAAGTTTTGGAGGATATTCTAAAATAATCGGGAAACTTTTATGATAAATTTAGTATGATTTTCAATAGGCTCAAGGGTGGCGAAAACGGGGTCCCATTATATATGAGCGTCATCAGCTACCTGGACAAGATCATGAGTTTCCAGAATTGTCACCGAAATTCAAGAAAGAAAATCCAAAGGAGTTACACCGTAAGTTTCTTACAGACACTGCAAATTATCTATCATCAGAAAGAAAAATATTGCCGAAATATTTCCTATTTAGACTATACTTGCGCTCAAGATGTCGGCTTTGTTGACCCGGTCACTGAGAGATTTGTTCACGTTGAGGAAATGTATCCGGAATTAATTGTTCCAGACTTACGAGGGTTCCGGTTGCGTCCCTATGTCTCATATCGGACCGACAGCGAAATTGAAAAGAGGTAGGACTTTTCCTATATATTAAATACCAGGTATCTCATAAGGAAAAAGAAAAATAACTCCCTTAGGTCATTTTCTTTAAATGCATTGTTTGTTTAATAAGTGAGAATTTTCTTTCTTCATGTTGTTCTGATCGCCTCGATAAGTCCTAGGGACATTTTCTGCCCAAGATCTAAATAAGGCTTTGATTAAGTTTCAGGAGGAAGAAGTATGAAAAATTGACGGCCAAGTATGGCAGTGAGGGGGGCACTGGGACTGTTCCATTTGAAGGCGAGAAATGGCCTCCTCCGAAGACTACACCGCGCCTTTTGTTCGATATACATTATGCACCATTAATAAGGTTTAAGCCTTTACTATTTCTCTCTATTCGCGCAAATTCTACTTTTATAACTTCCTATGGAGTTGGGCTGCATATTTTATTATAGCTGCATGATTATTTCATTCACTTTAAGCTGTAGATCCAAAGTCCATAAAATTTATCTCATTTGTAACTTCGAAATCCATTATTTTTAGGGAAATGTATAATAACGGGGAATACTTTACGGACAGTGAAACAGAAAACGAAAATCATGGTGACGAGCCCAAGTAATTCCGAAGCTTCTGATGTACCTTATAAAATAATTACACTTTCCTTGAAAATCGAATTTATCTTTTCAGCATGCTCTTGGGTCAAGTGTGATTGTGTATATTAAGTTCGCAATTGCTTGTAATTATTTGTTTTCTTAGCTGTTCACTATGATTACTAAAAAATTCTATTCTCTATTCTGTTGTGTGGATTCGTAAAGAAGGATGTTATGAATACTGACTGATTAGTTGTTCAGTACAGTTGAAATTACTACTATTGAGGTTCACCAAACACATAGATTGAGGTAAACCCTGCTGAAAATTGAAGAGGAGAAGGCTATAGTTAGCTCATCAGTCCTTTTGTTAATTTCAGATGCTTTGTGATGATGAAAAGTTTAGATATATATACCTCCTCTGCCAACTTGCAACTTTGGATTCTGATTGCTTGAGTTCATCAGTAACTTCCGAAAGATTTTATTGTTAATTTAATGGAAATAATTCTTGTGGAACAGTAAAAAGTTTTGAATGCAAATAGTGGGACACTTCCTTTCACAAAAACATTTTATGAAATTTATTGCCGTTCAAATGATTCCAGGTGTATTTTGGACTGCACGAATCATTCGAAGTAAGAAAAAGAAAACGATGCGTATTTTTTTCTTTGACTTTGCTGCATATCGGTTGTTTGTAATAGCAGTTTTCAGGAAAAAAAAAGTTTCAGAAAGATATGCGTCATCCAAACATATTTGAATTAACAGAAAATGGTTATGCGAATTCAGTGCTGAATAGCCAAATGTGGCAGCGGTGCTTCAACTGTTAAAACACCATCTGTGCTCAGCGTACTGCTGATCAGTTCTGGATTTGTTCCACGAGGAAGCATGAATTCCTGAAACAGAGTACGTCAGTTCAAAGAGAGGGAAGTTGATCTATGAAGATCAAACAAATGGATCTGTTTTTATCACTTAAATGCTAAAGTCAGATTTACAAGCAGTTAGAAAGAACATCCAAAACCTGATTATACTCTCTGAAGACAGCACGTTGCGGTGTTTTCTCTTCGTGTTTAGCATGAACCAGAAGTCTGTTATCAACCGTTTTTACCGTTACTTCTTCCGGTTTGTACTGTGCAACATCAAATCTGAAATATGAATTGAGGCTTGCTCTTATGACCCTTTCAGCATAATTTAAAAAAGTCATGATATTTCCGGAAAGTCTCGAAAAATTTCTTAAATAACTTCCTATATATACTGCAATTTAGCATTGTCAAGCTTTCAAAAGTAAAATTATGCATGCTTCATGATCACTTCCATTCCAGGTTGTCTTTCAGAAATTCGTAACAAACCAGTTAGCAAACAAACCTAAGTCTCAGAGTTTTTCCATCACTTTCATCTTTGATAAGTGGTGATTTGAGATTTTCCAAATAAGGATCGTATGTTGGTCGAATGGACATCATGTCCGGTCGCCCGAAACCTCCCTCACTACGGAACGTACTGCTTGGTGGAGCTGGACCACCGCCCTATAACTTCGGCTGATGATGTAAAAAGCATGGTAAAGAGTTAATTTTAGAAAAAAAAAAAAGAATTAAATCCATCATAGAAGACTTTACGGAAAAAAGACCGATGAAGAAGATTTTACCTGTGTTGATGACGATTCATAACGTCTGGATTCTTCGCGATGATACGTAGTAGAACGATTATCCGACTGTGATCCCTGTTGTTGCGATGGCGTATATCCTACAAAAACTTTACGTGTTATATTTTGATTCGAAAAATTTGATGTGCTTTCAGCTTTTACATTGGCACTACTTTACTACCCTTCTTAAGCATCTTTTTTTAGTTTTTTTCTTCTGCTTTATATTTAATCTCCTCTAATATTTTAAGGTTCAGTAATTTTCAGTGATAAAAGAGAAGAGAAAATTGGTCATAAATACATATAAAATATACATAATGAAGCTTTTAAAGTATGATTAGGGAAACCATTCGTAATTATGTCTGAGCCCAAAGTGAATAACCCCTTCTTCAGAACAATAAGCCTTACTTAAGCGTCATACGTCGTTTGTATTGACTAATTAATTTACTGAATTGTAGTGACTAATTAATTAGGTGCATAACACAAGTAAATCATCAGCTTAATGATGAATAAAGCAATTAGATGAAGATACAACTTGTCAATGTACTTGTCGTCCTACTTAGTCCATCAACCCATCCATTCCTGCCGTCCGGGATTAAGACCTAAGGATTCAAATCAATATGATACTTCGTAAATAATTAATCAGCGCATATAGAAACTTAAGATCGTCTTTTACATAAAATTATAAACCGGATATGGCTTAAAATTATTCGCTTGAAATTTTGCTGTTTCCTTTGGTTGTTAAATAATCAAAAACTTCATCAAAAAATTCATTAAAAATCGGAAGTAATTAAATGTCTAGCTATGGTAGCAACAAGAAGAATGAAATAAATCAAATCCTAAATCACCTAATTCGCAGAAAATATTTCAATTAATAATTGGAGAAAGCAAGGAAAAATTAATAATTGAAAAATAAAAAGAAACAAAGCACTAAAGTGAACAAACATTCGCAACATTATTAAAACGAGGCATTTTTTTGGCTCGAAATTGCAAGTTGAAGGAAAATAATGATAAGCAAATAAAACTGATTGTACAAACGACAAATAAAGGCATATCTGCCATTAAAGTTTCATGATAATGATAAAAGAAATTGATTTGTTACGATGAAACTAAGCAATACACTTATATCACATGTAAACAATGCCATAAAAATTAATGCATGGAATTAATGTTAGGAATTATGATAAGTTCATTACTGTAAAAGAAACAAGATAACAAGTAGTTATCTTTTCCAAGCAAGTGATATAGAAGACCACTTTATTTTCCCCATCAATTTGCATCAATCATAACCTATCATCAGCGTATCGTATTTGGCAAGTCCTGAGGTATCATCATATAAGAGGTAAAAAGTATATATGGGATAGACAATTCAAAAGTTCAATGCACATAAAATAGTTCAAGAAAAGTTGTTTTGGGTGCATGTTATGGTTAGCTAAGTTTAAACTTGCTAAATTTGTATGATTGGGCAAAAGTTTCATGCGGTACGAAAATGAATTTAGGACTTCGAGAAATAAAAATGAAATCTGAAATAAATGCAAACTGGGAAGACAAAATCGTATAACAATTTTTCAACCAAATGTACAATTTCTTGGATATTTTAATTACTGGTTTTTATAAACAAAATTCAAAACTTAGATATATGGTTCGAATGAAATTAAGCAGTTTCATTTCACTAGAAATAAAAAATACTTTAAGTAAGCTTATCGCATAAGTTGTTCAAATATTTAATCGAAAGTTTTCGTCGCTGAAAAATGAAATTGGTCACCTTCAAATTCTCGCCTTAAACGTTTCATTTCTTCCTCCACATGCCTCATTTCAGCTTCAAAACGTTCCCTCATACTTCCAAATTCAGTATCCAACACTGAATAATTACTCGGTGTAACATCTATTTTTCTTTCTCTCTGCATTTCTTCTTTATTTCTCTCTGTAAATTAAAAAAAAAGTACAGATCATTAAAGTAAAGTTAATAAATCTTTTCAGTAGTGAATGTAATGTAAGCAAGAAACTAATTAATACAGTTAGATTTGTATGTAAGTACAGGAGTAATAAAGTTTGGAAGCAGTAAAATGAACATCCAAATTCTCGAAAATTCAAAATGACTAAAGCAAAATGGCACTTTTTATATTTCAGTGATGAAAGTATGTTCCTGCAAACAAAAAAAAAAAAATTAATGTAAAACTTTATGGAATCGTTTGAAGGGCCAAAAACGATTAATTGAAAAAAATATAGCTCGGAAAAATGTGCTTCCTTTAATAAAAACATAAAAAGACTCAAATTCGTTACTGACTAAAATATATGCATTCCTTTTTTTTTAATATACCGACTTAAATATTTGCTATCGTTTTTTCTGTCTCTTCTAAAGTGGAAAATAATTCAAAACTAAAAACTTTTTAAGCAATAATTCCTTACATTAATAAATGGATATGTAAAAAGAAAATTATATATATAGATATACATATCAAATCTTTAGGCATTGGAAATTAATATTCGCATTAAAGCAGTGATAAAAGAATAGGAAGTATTCATTCGGTCGTTGCACATACAGTAAATAAGAGATAGAAGAACATTTACAACTAATTATAAATGATTACATTCTTTTATGACAAGAAAAAAGAGAATGAAAAAACAGATTAAGAATAATCACTTTTTAAAATTAATTCCAATAAAGTCCTCGAATACACGTTATTGATAAAAGTTGTTTTAATCAAAAGTTTTTAGTATTTAGCTAGCAATAAAAAGTGCAGTCAATAAGTTTGTAAATTTAAAATTTGATTTTCCATCTTGTCATGTAAAGTGTAAGTTTTAAATTTCATCTGAAGCCTCTTTCTGCAACTGAAACTGACTGCATTAAAAATTCATCGGCTATAATAATAAAATATAAGGCGAAATAACTGCACGATTGCCACTTTTTTGGCTAGAATTTGAATCAGTCCCAGAGATACCAAGCAAGTTTGCACCATTTGTATTTACATATACTAGTAACTTTTTATCACTAATTTAAGTGTTGTACTTAAGCTATAAGATAAGATTCAAAAATTTTTCCCTTCACTCATTCACTACAAACTCTTTCATTTTTACTACCTTCACAGTTCTACAGTTGAACTGAGATAAAGTAGTGATTCAACTTACATATTGCCTATATTTCTAATCATTTGTTGATTTTTTTTTAATCAAAATTACAATAAATTTTTCGATATAAAAGAAAAGAAAGTTAGACAGAAAAGAAAGAAACTACAAAGCGCTTTTGAAAATTTATGATAAAACAGTTAACTGAATAGCAACATGAGTAGAAGAAAAACAAAAAAGAAAAGTAAAAAGGAATAATATTAGGAAATAATTGAAGTAAATAATAAATGGAAAAGTAATGAAATTTTATGCATCAACAAATAAACGGCTGTTACTTTTTATTTCCAAATATTTCGGGAAATCTTCACAGATCAAAGAATAAATTGAAAAATGGGCAAATCGGCTTTCACCTACCTCGTCGTACCCGTACTACTCTCGTCTCCATCCCTGTAAAACTAGTTGGAGAAATCTCGTGTTATCAATTTCAGCAAAACTTTCCCTATCTTTTTTTACTATTTTCTCTTTCATTCCTTTAAACTATTAATTGAAATTTTTTAATTGTATCTAAAGAAACAAAAAAATAAAAAAAAAAAAAGCAATCTTCCCCAATCCGATATTAACAGCACATCTTATGAAACCAAAAAAAAAAAGTTTTCAATTCTTTCTTTTAAGATGAAAAAATTGATATTGGATTAGAAAAGAACTGCAAAGGAAAAAGATAAAACGAAAACTTCCAAGCTATTTTTAGTCGATATTTAATTAGTATGCACTGTGCAATTCCAAAATTCATTCTATACAATGGATAAACCATTAACTTATTTTTTGGAAAAATAAATTCTCGACTTGCAAATTTTTTGTGTAAATTTAGTTTAAAAAACAAATAAGTGTAATGAAATCATAATTGAATTCTCATTAAACACACAGTATACTACTATTTTCGATATTTACGCAAACATCACCGATTCTCAGTGGATTGGTAAAGTACAAAAAAAAATTTTCCGTTTTCTAAAAATAAATGTAATAGCGGCTACAGGAAAACCAGTTAATTTATATGCTTCAATTCACTTTGAAAATAAACTTTTTAGTTAAGTTTTGAAATATTCTATTTAAAAATGATCCATCAGGTTAGATGAATCTTTTCCTGATCAATTTATGAAGCCTGCTAATGATATAAACTTCTAATAAATGTTTGTACACGAAACTAATATTTATTGACTTTCATTAAATCCGCATTCATTGGAAATACTTTTCTTTTTACTTAAAGGGTCATGTTTACAACGACTATAATGAGGAAATATACGATGATCAAAAAAAAAAAAATAGGGAAAAAGATTAAGAAACGAAAATACGCGAACAAAAGTTTTTTTTTTTTTTTGATTTCAGGATAACAGTTGTCTAAATGTGATGGGATATATATATACCTGTTCATTTTCCACTCAGTAAAAATGTTCAGTTTCTTAAGCATCAGTCAATAAGTGCCTGTCCTGGAATTCTCAACAAATACAAACAAAAAAAAAAACTGTTTTGATACTTTCAGAAGAAAAAACAGGTTACCCATGAAAAAAATTTGAGAAAAAACCACAAAAAAATTTCCACAATCCAAAAGAAACAAGATGGGAGCATTGTGTTTGCTTATGGAAATAATTGTTTTTCTCTTTTTAAGAATGACAAAAACAAATATTGAATTAACAATTTTAATTTAAATATGCCGTGTTAAGTACTAAATAAATACGTTTGCTTAACGAACCATATGTAAAAATTTCGTTCCGCAACGTCGACTAAAAAAAAATGAACAGAAGAAAGTTTTAAATTTCAAATTTCGATTTCGACCTGCCACAGTTTGCACAGAAGGTAAAAAAGTTTTTTAATGTAAGTTAAATAGACCTATAAATCACAAGGGAATGAATTATCGAAATGAAACTTCGAATGATGGTCTAACGTTATCAAGTTAATATCTGCTTCCTCACCCTCTTAAGGGGAAACAGCATTATAGGGTATTATTATTTATATAGGAAATTATCAGGCAGAAAATTATTTAAATTTGAAATGAAATCTATGAATTTAATGAAATCTACGAATTTAAGCATTTAAAAATTTGTGCAATTTATGGCAGAAAAGAATGAGATACGTATATATAATCGTTCCTTTGTTAGTAGCATGATCATAGCATATTTTAAATATCATTTCAAATATGAGATCAGAAGAAAACTCAGTCTTGATATTAAAGTTAATTTGTAGGCAATAAAATTAAGCTAACTTAAAATTAAATTACTGCGGCATTTTCTGCACTGATCTCCTCCTTTGCCTATTATGATTATTCATTAAAATGATTAAAGTTTTACTCTTACCTGACTAATAAGCACTTCATTTACAAAAATTTAAGACAGTCAATATGAAACCTAAACAATTTTGGAAGTACCTTAATGGAGAATTAAATGCCTTCAATAAAATTTGATTAATCGCTAAATTTGGTTCCGGGAAAATAAAACAGTAATCCATTATTCCAAATAGTGCACAAACTGGCAATAATCTATTAACGAATTATGATGGAAGAATAGAAGAAAAAGAATTCATCTCATTGCATTGCAAATAACCAATCTACTTCCATAATATTAGAGTGAAAATTGCATTTGGTCCTTTAAATTCCTGTTAAAGAAATTTCAATTTTTCATTTTCAAATTTTAAAATTGATTTCATCAACGGACTGTCAAAATGAAGCATGTTAATGGAATAAAAAATGTCCAGAATTATAAATTGATAAGTAGAAAAAGAGGTCTGTAGCTGTAGCTAAAACTAAAAGAGTAAGATGTAATTTGTAAGACGTAAAATAAAAAATGTTTGATAGATAAAAAGACTTGCTTTCTGTTTGACAAACGTGAACAAACGCAGTACTCAATGCATCTTTACTGTGCTTTAATGGGATTATTTTTATTTTTAAAATATATAAAACTTAATCTCTAATAACCAGTGTTATAAATTACTCTTCATTAAATCGTACAACTGAAAGATTTCGAAAAGAACTATTAAGTCAATGGAAGAGATTAGAAATGAGCATCCATTTCCCTCAAAGGTCAAAGGCTAGAATCAAGAACAAGACATTAACAACAAATGATGTTAGAAGAATTGACACGATAAACGATTGGTTTATGTTGTATATTTATAAATAGGAGAGAATGTGAAGGACAACGATGGACAAGAACAGTTTGTTTGTGGCACTGAGGGCATCAAATTAAATCACAAACCACTTTCTTTTAATTTTCCCTTCCACTTCCACCTTCTCAACCCCAAATTACATGTTCGGAAGTTCAAAACAAAAATACCTCCAATACTGTCTTAAAATTATCATTGCATATCACAAAAACCAACTTATCAAATCCAAAAATTGACAGCGCAAATATCACTTCCTAGAAATTTCCGGTATATATATATATATATATATATCAATAATATCACTTCATAAATCAATTCAATTAAATGATAATTTCTTGATATATCGAAGGTTTTCGTTTGATTGAAATAGAAAACTTCCACTACCTTTTCACAAAGTCTCTTTTTTCTACGGAACAGAAAACAATAATCATCGCCTTCTCTCCTTTTCTAAATTTTTTTTTGCGGATAAGATAAATAACTTTGACGTTTCTCCAATTTGTTATATTTCATTTCTCTCCCTAGCCTCGTTCACCTGTTCGTGAAGTCACTCAAGTTCATTAGATAATAGCAATAAGCATCATCAATTTTTCAAAAATTACTGTGGCTTTTCTTTTTCTCCTCTTCATAAATGGTTGAAAATTTTTCATTAAGAATTAATTGGAAAACATCAATATTTTCGTTTCATCTAAAAGAAATTAAAAATTTTCAATATAATTTTAACAACACATTGACCTTGTTTAGCAGAGCGTGGATTCATTTAAATTTTCTTAATTTAACAAATATAAAAATTAAATAAGAAATAATTTAAATGAAGAAATTTGAAAGAGAAAGCAAATATGAATCTGTATTTTAAAACTATTGATGATACTAACATTTTTTTTTCTGTCAAAAAAAATTTTTTTTCAATAATTCTTTTCAAAATAAACAATTATATTTCACACATACATATACATACACATATACATACACACACACACACACACACACATACACAGACATACAGGTACACACAATACAAACACATATAGCAATATATATGCGTAACACAGAAAGCATACAAGGTATATCGTAGCAGAATGATCGTCGGAGGAAGCAGTAGTCAGTCTCGACAGGGTGGGTAACTGGATGGGTGGCTGACGGTCGTGGTGACATTCGATTCTGCTGCTGATGCGAAGGAAGCATCAACCGAACAGACCGATGTGATGTGTGTGTACTGAATTCATTCGTGCATGTACAGAATCACTAACATACAGCAAACAAACAAACAAACATTTCTCATTATATCAAAAAATAGTAAAATTATCAACAACTACCCCATTATTTATCATCATATAGCAGCAAATGTACACTGACAATAAAATATGATAATGATAATGAATTAGACGAACAGAGAAAATGAGAAAAGGTTAACAAAAAGAAATAGATGAATAATTACGAAATAATCGTCGATCGATCAATCAATTAATCGATCGATTGATCGACTGACCAATTGCATAATCAAATCTTCCTAAGAAAAAACTAATATGTTCGGAGTGTATGTCAGCGTAGGTGTATACCTGTATATATATATATATGTGGATGTATGTGTGTGTGGGTGTATGTGTGTGTGTGCGTGTGTGTGTGTGTGTGTGTTGTGTCTGTCGAACAAAAAGATTCCAATCAACGAGCAGGTGCTATTTTTACTGTGTTATGGCTATGATATGCTGTTCTGTAGAACGAACAAATGGCATTACATAATTCGGCGCAGTCGTGGCAAGTTCACACATCACTTATTTGCCGTAAATTCTTTGCAGAACGAACAAATGGCATTATACAATTCGGCAAAGTCACGGTAAATTTTGGAATTCTACTTAATACAAAACGAAAAAAATAAAGAACGAGAAGG
>PQVD01001151.1:0-25705 GCA_003012265.1 Setaria equina
AATAATAATTAATAATAATAATGATAATAATAATAATAATAATAATAATAATAAAATAATAATAATAATAAAATAATATTGATAACAATGATAATAAAAACTTTTAACTTTTTTGTTCTCATTTCAGGGCAATTAATTGATGAAATTAGCATACTGTGGTTGATAATGATGTGTTTAGCCGCTTATTTTCCAGTTTTCAGCTTCTACCCCCAACAATATTACAAATATGTGTATGATTCTTCTTTGCTAAAAGCTTTGACGGATAATATTTCATTTCACCATTGCTGATAAATCAGTTCTAATTTTAATTTGTTTTGAAACTTAACTCACAGATTGCAGTGGAAGAGTACGTTGTGGAATAGCAGTAATAACCGCAATTGTGAGTTCATTCTGTTTTGTGAAGCCGTCAATGAATGCATTGGTACTAATGCTTTGGTCTATACCGGGAATCATTATTATTCATCATGAAGCTGCTAAGTAAGCATTATAGTACAGTCATTGCTTCAAGAATTGATAATTTTTTCCCGATTAAAGAGTCATATCTGTTTCAGGAAGCTTTCAATTCTACAAACATTCCTTTTTGCAGTTCTGGAATTCCTGAAATTATCAGCTCTCCGCGGAAAATATCAGTATTATGGACCGCTGCTTCTATTTGTTGGGTATCTGACCGAGTCTTCTGTGATTTCTGGCTTCTCTTAGGTTGTTTTATTGCTTCAAACTTTAAAAATTATCAAAGTCAGGCTTTTCTTTTTTTGAATTTTCAAGCTTGTTTTGTATCAAATGATTATCATGTAAATCACAAAGACTAGTTTTAGAATTATATTCACACCTCATCACCATAGGTATTGCAGGAACTCCGTATTTCCACGCACTGTTCCATTTGCTGAGCAGTCTGGCGGCTTACAATGTTTTCATCATGTTTTCATTAATCGACATCTACAGGCGTAGTGACAAGCACCAGTACAGATACCGCTTAAAGCACTTCCCAGAAAAAGGACTCATCGGACTGCCATATATTGCCCTCAATTTCGACTACAAACATCTGTAGTTCTTCCAGCTCTAACTTTGTATACTTCCACCGATGTACAGTATCGAGTTTTCTTGATGAAATAAAATGTATTCTTGAAACTCTGCCATTCATTTGTTCCCACTATTAAATTAAATGATTTCTAAACTGCTGCAATTGAGATGATTCCTTTGAAGTACTTTAGAATCTCTTTCATTCTGAAGATATTTCTTTATTTCACCATAAAATAGCAGCCTCAGCTAGTTTGCATTGATTTAAGAAACTGAATTAGTGAACTTCTTACACTTAGTCTTCAGTAACAGCATCTTCATTGACTGGCTATAATTTATTGCTGTCGGGATTCGATTTTTTAGGACGTTTAATAATAACACCTGTAACTGGTTGATTTTAAACGAAGTGAAAAGAATTAATTATAAATGATGACTGAAGAAAAATTACTAAGAAGACTCATGTTGCTTAATAATTGTTTGTATATGAACACCTATTCACAGATAAATATAGTTATTATGGAAGGTAGCGGAGGATACATGCCTATCTTTCTGTAACTATCACATCAGTTTCTTTACTATTTCTGCACTTCACTTTCTATGGGTACGATATGCTTAAGTAGCTTCGAGTACTCTACTTTTTGCTACCACCTGTGTTTGGAATTAAAAGTTACTGGAGCCCTTCAGGCAAGCTTATTTCTGATCTGCCGTTATTCAAACAAATATTTATATATTGGTTTTCTAACGCAAATGAAAAATCGACATTGAAATGAAAGCAGTATACATTGGCATGGACAAAATACCAGAAACTGTTAGATGTGCAGCTTTTATATTCTTCTAAAGGGCAAATTTATTTGTTTAAGCGTTTCAAACACAAATTCTACTTAGAAAGTCTCTTCGCAATAACAATTATTTCTGAATACACTGAAACAGTTTTTGATGGAATAGTCTGCATCTTAACCAACATTTTGGAGTGGACATCAAAAAATTAATTACAAATTCAATGTTGTCCACTTATATTGATGTTCTTCGTGAAGAATGTCAAAATCGATACGAAAAAAAAATTGTTGAAAAAATTTATTGAAAAATTTCAGCAGTAAAAAAAGCAATGTTAATCGAAAACGCGGTCACATCAATTTAAGGATAAGAAGATCGAACAAAGAAGGTAGAAATTCAGGATGATCCACCTAAAAAATAGAAGGGAATGTGAAAGATTGATTGTTTTTCTGTTTTGTTCTTAGTTTATTTTTGTTTTTCTTTCATAGGATGGATGGATGTCAGTGTGATATGAACTACATACATGATTCAGGACGATGGGACAGACAACTTCCCCTTCCCCTCGCCCGTTTTTCACCTTCTGATCCTCATTAACTAAGACGTAATCAGCAAGTTTTCCATTTACGTAACTTCGTCTTTTAAAGTCCTTCAATGGACTTCTGTTTTCTTTAAACAAAAGTCTTCCCTCCACTATTTATCCATATTAATTGTAATTCGCAGAGAATTTCAATTGTGATTTATTTTTAAACTTTTAGAAGTAAAAACTGATAATTTCCTTTTACTCAGTACATTTCTCCATTGAATAGTTGCGGAACTCTTGAGCATAGTCACAAAAATCACTTCAATTAAAATAAGTAAGATAAGGGAGTCATTACTACTTTATTGTACTACTGACTGGTATAAAGTTGCAAAAGATCCCACTGGTAGGTTAAACTAAGGTACAGCAGGACAGGAAAAAGCATATGATCTGATAAATAAAAGATATCTAAGTAATTTTTATATTTTGTTGTGAAGGTGGTTAGTTTCAAGGAAAAAAAATACGCAAAAAAATAATGAAAGTTCTAATTTTCACAAAAATCGAAGCAACATCTGAAGAACAGAATCGTTTCTGATACGATTTTGTGAGATATCTTCGTTGTTTGTTCCAATAAATATCATTACTGGCTTCCAATTACTGATGTTGTTTTATATATTAGAGAAAAAAATTGTAACAGTTTTAAAGTCTTTCCCCTTTCCTGATTCCTGACAATTTCACTGTTCTCTTATAATCAAAAATTATTATTATTCATTAAATAATTTTATTTGGAAGAGAACAAGCGTTGCGTTGCATGGCATAGAATTTATAAAGCTGAAATTTGATAAAGGTGAATTTTAGGTTTGTTTTAAAGGAGTAACAGGTGGTACAGAATGTTTGAAAAGGCATCCTCATTAGAACACCAGCAACTCCGCCGATCAGCCTTTTTTGCTGTGGTTATTTCAACTGCTGCTGTAATTACCTCTGCCATTACTTTGCCAATGATCTATTCATTTGTAGCCAACTTGCAGAGCAGCCTGTTTCTTGAGATAGAGTATTGCAAGGTTAGCAAATCACTTATTAAGATTGTTTCTTCATCTTTCAGCAAGAAATTATTTATGAAAATATCCTCTTTGAATAAACTTCAAGGCGAAAATGTGGCAATCATCAAGGAATTGTTCCAGACAATCTATTCTCCATTACGTTAATAAATTTTTCCTTTTCATTCTATATTTCAAAAATTGTAAAATAGAATTTGATTCCAGCTTTTTCTCCAAAAAGGCCAAATTATCCTATTTTGGAACTAATTATTTAAAACACTAGCAATTTTAAGACAAATGGCATGGACTGGATTGAAATATATTCATTTACTGAGGAAAGCTACATATTGTCATTCCTGTAAATCCAGCTCAGATTTTTCTTTAATAAAAGTTGAAAAAGTGACGTTGAACTGACACTATCAATAATTATAAACGCAGTTTGGTAATTCAAAAAACTATTTCGAGGTTTTTTCTTTACTGAAATGGCAATTGACAATGAAGAAAACCTATTTCAGGCACGAGCAAGAGATATAAGTACTGAATTTTCGATACTGAGCAGCCAAGATAGTAGCATTCCGAATCATCGGAAAAGACGCCAATATGGCACCACTTCAGTCAGAAATCCTTTCCCACCGTACCTTGGCATGTTTCCTAAATACTTCATATTTTTGTTCATAGGATGTTAAGCACAATATACAACGAGTTTACTTCCTAGTAGGTTTTTTCTTTTTTGTAACTATCTTACAGTAAGGAGATCCAAAGAAATTAAATTTGATCTTCACTGAACGCAATACATCGACAGTATCTATGATCCGTGATTAATAACAAGATGGATCTTAGCTATCAATGTATCTTTTTATATCTCTTCAATTCTTTACTTGTTTCACTTTCAGATCATTACACACAGAATCTCAATGCAAATTCCAAATTATCCGCGACAAGCTGCTGTTCCTGTCAACAAGGACCAGTAGGTCGACCAGGGCCTCCTGGTGATGATGGCCCACCCGGTACCGACGGTATACCTGGAGCAAATGGTCAAAATGGTCGAGATGCGAAAATACTTGCTCAAGCGGAAAAGGTAGAAAGAAAATCACTGGAAAATTTTATTCCATAATGTAACTATTCGTATAAAAGTGACATCCGTTATAATGAAATGGTTAAATTCTAAACATGTTTACCAAAGGATAAGAAGTAGATACATTGGATTTGCAATCAAGCCATCCTACCGATGCTCAAGTAATCTCAGTACAATTTTTTCAAGCACAGAAGTTTAATTTCACTTATTTAGGAGGAACGCTGTGTCATCTGCCCAGAAGGTCCACGTGGACCACCAGGAAAGCCTGGCCTCAAGGGACCCAAAGGACCAAAAGGAGAGCCCGGTACGAATGGCATGGATGGTGAGGATGGACGACCAGGTCTCCAGGGACCACAGGGTAACGTCGGTGATACAGGGAAGACTGGTCCTAAAGGTGCACCTGGAAAACCAGGTGATGTAGTTAAAGTGGAGGTACAGGAAGGACAAGGCCGAAAAGGACGAACTGGTCCACTAGGAGGTTATGGACCACGAGGTAAACCAGGTCAAAACGGCAAATCACGGGATGGACCTGCTGGCCGTCGTGGCACTTCAGGCTTACCAGGTAAACCTGGCATACAAGGCAGTACTGGAGCACCAGGTCCACGAGGTGAACCTGGGGAAGATGGAGACTGCCAACATTGCCCGAAGCCACGATTACCACCCGGTTACTAATTTCAAAATCATATTTATTGAATCACTTACAGTGATGCTTCATGAAACAATTCTATTACAGACACCCTAATTCTTCTATGTATTGAATTGTCAAAAACAAGTACAGTACATGAACATTTTTTCAAACACTGCTTAAGATTTTGATAGTAAAGTTAGGTATTTTGGAAAGAAGTTCTAATAAACACCAATGAAAGCCAAACAAAATTTGGTGGCCACCGTAAATTTAGGACCTAATAAGAAAAGCGGTAAATGAATTCATTAAAAAAACAATTCATAACAATGTCGATAAGCAACAGGTAGCATACTTATGCCTGCCCAACTGCAGTACCTGCCTTTGAATCATAGGGGATAACTAAATAGCGACTAAAACTGCGTAGCTGTTCTGGACCACGCACTTCGTTTTCAAGAAGCGGTAATTTAGTAACATTGAAGTCTTCGTAGAGATCAGCAATCTGAAACATAACTAAATAATTACTTGAAAAGTGTGGTGAAAAGCAAGACAATAAGCAAAGTCGCAACAGTTTATTTTTACGCATAAGAGTTCAGTGAATATTTCACATTTCTGGAGCCTTAATTTTATTGTGCAGACCTGTTCCAAATATTTTTTCTGGATACTATATCTCGCCGAACATTTTTTACACCTTACGCAACCTTTCTCATCTTTTTCCGGATACAGTAGTTGATTTACGATAATATTGTGTGTGTCGATGTTCTGCAACTTGCTTCTTTTCATTAATAATAAATTCATCAAAAAGTAGAAGTCAAACAGTACGTACAGAGAAAGAGTGGGAATATGTATAAACTAGACCTGTTTCGTTAATTCCTGAATAAGACGTTCCGTTTCATAGAGAGACAAGAATTCGGCGATGCATACACAAACGAAGGTAGTGAGATCCTGTAAACAATCAGTTGATGAAACTCCGTATCTGTTATCTAAAATATGAACTGAAGTTCATTTGAAAAGACAAATGCATTAATAATAACACTGCACAAATCGCAAATTTAATTTCTGCACTAACACCGTATACTATTCGAAAACGTTTTTGGAGGTTCCTAATACACATACCAAAAAGCTTACCGGATCTTTGAATTGAGAATTTATTCTTCTCACTACGTCTAATGTTTCTTTGAGCTTACTTGCCGTATCATCCGCCGAAATTTCACCAAGACCTAACATTCCACCCATCTAGAAATCGACGTAGAATGAAACATATTAGAAATAAAATAGTCAAATCAACTACATCACATGTAATTCCCAATGAGAAGTAAATGTGTCGACAATAAGTAAGAAAAGGTCTTTTTATTCCAACAAAAATATATCGACATCCGCTTGATGTGTATGACCATTTCTCAGCGATAAAAGACGTCATCGCACCAAAAGTCAACGCTTTTTATAATATTTCTGTACACAGTATGTTCAAACTCACAAAATGAATTAAGTAAACTTTTCATTTGCTTTTAAAAATATATTATCAATCTGACTCCATATTTCTGATGTAAAATAAATGCATCTATGAAATGAATCTAAAACAGCATCTAATAACTCGATGAAAAATAAATTTACCTGCGTCATTAGAGGAGCAAATGAACTTTGCAGACCGATAAGTTTCCCCAAACTATTTTCGATAAGCGTTGGAAATTGCAGTAATCTCAAAGTATGACCTGTTGGGGCGGTATCAAAAACAACCACATCAAAGTCCATTGATTGTATCAGTCTAAAAAGATGCAGTAACTCAATGCAAATTGATGACAAAACTAAAAAATAATACTTATAAGTAAATATAAAGAATCGCTATCACGAGTATGAAACAATACTGTTGGCTTTTGAAACAACAATTAATACTACACACAATAAGAGATCGTATTCAAATAACGGATAGCAGTGGATTGAAAAAAGAGCTTATTAAGCAATATATATGGGGAAAAAAACCATAAAACTAAAGCTCCCTTCCCTCAATATCTTGTTATTGATGCCACTAGAATTCTTACAAAGCATTTATTACTTCATCATTTGCGAAAAGCTCATTGCTTCATCAATGCCTGGGAGACCACCGACCATTTCCTGTAAGACTTGTCGACCAAGACTTAACATATCTGAAATATAATCTACATTATATTATATTAATAGATGCTAGATATGCACTCGATTTAATGCATTAGAATAATTTAAAATAAGTCTGGAATACGCAAAACCTCGAGATGTAGTTTGCTAATATTAGTTTTAAACCCACAATAAGCCAGCGAGACGATATCAAGGTTATTTGATCTTGATCTCTGATCTTTTGTTAAGTGGTCATAAAGATATACCTCCTTCATTGCTCTCTGTCCCAGGGTTAACCATCTGAGCGTCATTTCCAAAGTTTGCTTCAATCTCCTACAAATAAAAAAGTAAGTAAGCGCAACAAGCAGGAAATAACATTAAACAATGAAACGAACCATTGCATACAAATTATCGAAACCATTCACAGCACTTGGAGTTTTGTTAAATTTTTGTGCGAAGGCATCAGATATATTATGCGCAGGATCAGTGGAGATAATAAGCACACTTCGCCGCACTTGTGCTAATTGAATGGCTAACGAGCAACTGCAACTGGTTTAATTTTAATGAGATAAAAATTTAACAGGGAAGAGCAAACTTTGTGCGAACTCTTTAACCTTCAAGGTCGTTTTCCTCCCGAATATGGAAGGGTAGTCCGTAACAATAAATACATGCTACTATAGAAAACTAACAAACAACTGCATTATTATACGCTATTAATGATAAAAAAAAGACAAACATTAAACCAATACCTGCACGTTGTCTTACCTACACCACCTTTACCACCCACAAAAATCCATTTCAGTGTCATTTGGTCGATTACATTTTGCAGTGTAGGCTCTAGAGTATCTTCCATGGCCCAATCCTGAATGTCAAAGATTTATTTTGCTGTCCGGATTAGAATAATTTCAATTTTGTTAGCTGATTATGTTAGCCTCACAATGAAAACATAGAACAATCTTTTCTTAGGATCAAAGCAAGAGTAAGATAACCAGTAATAATCATTCCACTGTTCTTTTCTACATACTGATTTTGCATGCTGTTTCTGTAGATATTATCTACTGACTGGTTCCAGGATGAGGAGCATTTTACTGTAATAGCAACTTACTGATCAAAGTACATCATCACAATCCTACCATAGCTATTTCAGCTCTTCTTTCCCTTCTTTGCTTGCGATTGCAATGCACGTATGAATATCAAATGCCATGTCTACTAGTCCTCCCCAACTAACTTCTCTTCATAAATATTGCAGAAAATTATTAAAATTCTCAATTTCATTAGCATGCTGTTTCATTTTCTTTTTTTTTAATATGCTACACCTGCAATCGCAGCTGCTAGGAGATCAAACGCCCTGTCGAGTTTCAATTCATAAGAATGGACCTCAACCAGCAGCCTGTTTGAAATTTTGTAAAATTTAATTTATAGGCAAATAAACTAACAGTCATAAATGAAAATTTTCTCCTAAGCTTGACTCATGGTTATAGGGGCAAGAAACCATACTTTTTATACCATCATTAAACATTCATGCCGACCATCCTCAACTTAAAGGCACAGTGAAACTAACAAGCCAGTTAGCCAAGACTGACGCAAATCTGGAGAGCGTATATTTTCACAGTGGATACCCAGCGCGGGTCTGAAGATGATTCGCCAAATGTAAGTACTGGTTGTACAGGCGTGGGGTTGTATCGTCTTTCAAGACTGCACTTGTATGGACCCTAGGCAGCTTAGCCAAGATTGATTCAGCTACTGTGGTAACGACAGTAACACCGGATAAAGTGCGGAGAGAACAGTTAAACCGGAGTGGACGAGACAAGCAAGTAATTTTTATTGAACAATAGTATGCCAGCTGTTATTTATTATATAAATTAATGTAGCACTGAGAGAAGCACATGATGAGAAGCAGAATATTTCTAGAATAAAGGAGTATTCGTAACTGTGAGAACGGGACAGAAGAAAGTAGGCCAACAGTGGAAGTAGACGCTACAGCATAAATACGTGTATAATTTATACTCCTCCTTCATTATTTCATGTAGTCATTACATCCAACAAAATTCCACATGTTGCATCAAAGATAATGTAACTAAGCATTCTTTATTTGTGCTAAACAAATAATTTGAGCTAAAATCTTTCTACATATTTAGATATTTCATCTAAATAAGCTGCATAGAAATGAACGAATGTTGTCAATACTTCTTAATATCCTTACATCAGTGAACTCGCGTCCATTTAACAGGTCAATGTTGTCTAAATCGTTAACTGTTGAATATCCGCCTTACAATAAACATTGTTGTCAAATGACCGAACGTTATATTTAGTTTCCTGGAACAAGAGGAATATTTTCGGAAATAGAGCTCGTTACAAATTTAATTCTGGCTTTTTTTATGTTTTAGGAAGAAAAAGCTCGAGAGTAGGAGGAAAAGGGTACCAGTGACATAAAAAAATATGTAGCCATCTTTAATACACTCAGAAACAACATTCGCCTCTGTCTTTTCTTCAACACGATTGTCGTCGAAATGGATCCAAACATTTTTGTTTAGGTTTCTTACATCACAAACATAATGACCTAAATGTTCAACGTCATTAACAGTTTAAGCCTGTTTGGTTCTTGGAATGAATTTTGAGTAGTATAACAATTTCTAAAACCGCGTAGGAAACTATAACTGCTTTGAGCTTGTCATAGTTTTCTGTTCAAGAAGATTTTCTCTTTCTGACTGCAAAATACTGTTTTCTCGTTGAGAAAAAGTAAACCGAACGCTACTTAACACAGTGGTGAGATATCAGGTGATAGCACTTAGTGAATTATAAAGTGATAACTAACCGTTACTTGGGCTAATACCTTTATGACTAATAATTGCACCGAGTTGGTAATCACATATCGCACCATTCTGTAAAAAGAAATTGAACAGAGGAAGTCCTAGAATAAAATATACTGAATGAAATCAACATAAGCAGATAAAGTGACTAGACTGTCTAAAGAAATTTTAAATGAAAGAATTCTGCAAAACGACCGCCAGTTTAGCTATTCAGGTGAGTATTTAGTTACCGAGACAATGTCTAGAATTGGTTTGTAGTGGAAATCTTCATTGACGAGAAAAATGGCATCCTTCCCGCTGTCATTGTATTTTTGGATTGGTAATTCTGCAAAGCAAAAATAGAAAGTCATTAAGTTTAAAGAATCGGTTTAAAAAACGACACTTTACGAAGATTTTTGAATTTGGTAAATTGACGGAAAGTTGGGAAACTGACAAGAGGCCCACTTTTAAGGTTCAAAAGAAAAGTTACCATGCAGAAATGTATGGTAGAACTTTCATTCCATGAAACTTGTATAAAACGAAGATAAGAAGAAACTCACTATGAGATTTGCCATCTCTTCCAACTTTATATAGCGGCCTATATCGAAGCCATCTACCGTTCAAAAAGGTCCAAATTTCAGCATCTAATAGAGCAGCAAGAGCGAGAAGTTCGACCTCTGTAGCCCACTCGCCGTCATTCGTCATTTTTTCGACATGTTCCTTCCAGTCAGCTGGTGAAAAATGATTTGCTTCGCGAAGGTGGTGATCATACTTCTCTTCAAATTTCACTACCTTGAAATTACAGTTACTAGTTTACTTATAATTAGTTAAAAGCATCGCTCAAATAGAAAACAAGATTAATTACGCTTTTTCTAACGATTAAGTGCTCCTCATCACTCCCCGATAGATATAGCGCTATTGAGCGAAACAGACAGTTTCCGTCAGCCAGAACAGGGGCAACATTTGAAGGCACACTTTTCCAGAAAAGAGGTTTTGGCTCTTGCCTACAAAAAAGTATTTTACTGGCTATTACATTTATTATTTTACATTTTCCGTACATAATCAATAGCACCTTTCAGATACTGCTATAAGTCAAAATTTCTTAAAATTATTAGAAACCTCAAAAATATGTGCCGGATTGCTGAAAAATGGCAGCGAATATTTAATTCTGCACAACTGCGCTCACGAAAATCAGGCCGCGGTAAGCAGAATAACGTCAAATAATTCATTTTCTAGAAAAGTTGAACCGAAGTTAGGAAAAAGATTATAAATTTTTGTCAGAGCGCCTATAGTGAGAGGTGGTGGTTTTCATAAAAAGGACTTTCATGATCCAATTTTTCAGGTAAAAAGAAGGAGTTTTGATTCAAGAAAAAAATAGGGAAGGAAAAAGAAGGGACTTCATCAGTATTGAAATCACAAGCGATAACTGAAGACTTTATCGGTTTTGTTCCTTTTTTTTGAAACTTCCCGTCATCACACCGTCCAGTTTCCTCAACTGTTTCCAATGCATTCTTTTTAGCAGTTCGTTTAGAATTTTCTTTTACCTAAAAAAAGAAACTACTGTAAGTTTTCTGAATATTTCAGTGACTTCTGTGACAAATTTTACTAAAAGAAATAATTATAGAGATTTTAAAATTCAGTCATTCTTCCTAACCAAAAAATAGAGTAGTCAAAAGTAACTTCATTTCTCTACTTCAGTAAAAGGTCCTCTACTTTAATTCCCTATTTCAGTGTAAAAATAAGCAGAATAATTAAATGGAAAATTTCGAATGGACTTGGAGACTTACACTGTCTGAATTAATCCAGTTGTTTGGAATTAAGTCTTCTGGAGGTGTTTCCGAAACAAACGACACTTCATCTCCACTGCCACTTTTTCTAGGAAGAGGGCTGCTAAAACTATTTCTGAATTTAGGATGCTCGCTGTTCCAAGAAATTAAACGAATACACATCGAAAGCTTCACTGCATCTTTCAGTTTCCTTTGTCTTCTTGATGAGGACTGTTTGAAATCATACCGCTTCAGAAATATAATCAAACATCTAAAATATGATATTCATTGAATAAACAGAGAAGTATAACATAGTGGGAAATAATACATCGTGGGAATGGTCATTTAAGTTGAAACAGTAGTAAAATTTAGAAGGTAGTTAGAACTGTCCATTTCTTCCATTAATGAGCCCATATAACATAAGTTGCCTTAGTTCTGTAAATCAACTCATAAATCAACTAAGGCAACGTCAATATGATGTATGATAGCCCCCTGGATCGTTCGACAACCATCATTTTTCAAAAATAACAATTCCGCATTGAATTAAAATTGACTTCCACAGGAAGACTCCCAGTGGGCAGGGCTCATCAAAATAATAGATTTTGGAAAGAAGTTTCAGTCCTATGATAATACATACTTTGGAAGAGTTTGGAATTCATGACTCATCGTAGCGTATCTTTCGTTGCAACGAGGACATATATGCTCAACCACTTCACTTTTTAAACAATTTTCCAGTAGCATTTGTAATGAAGGTGATTCATTGCTGCAAAGTTTTATCAGAAGTTCAGTGTTAATGCAAAATCTATTTACAAACCGTACCAAAAGATTTTTGATTTGCAGAAATTTAAAAGAAAGCAAGAACACAACTTCTACCTGCAACAAAACTTACACTTCATACACGATTTGAATTGGTAGAAAGACTCCTTTTTCGCAAGTTACTTGTCCAGTGCCACATCTGCAAGCATTATATCATCATTATTTTAAAGTAAGTATTGCTTAAGACAAGCATTAAAAATTATACACATTTTCTATAGAAACAAACTTTTAAGAAAAAACTTAAAGTAAAGATTGTGAAGGCGAAATTAGAACATTAAGTCTTTTAGGAAAATATTAGTTTTAACCAGATCTTTGCATAAAAGACAATGGATTAGTTGAAACAGGAAGCAGAATGTATCGTAATTTCAAAAAGAAAGTTTTGTCAAAGGTTACATTATGAACAGCTAACTTTGCATCCAAAAAAAACTGATCATTTGCACAGAACAAGTATTATATGAATAGAAATGCTAACTTATTGCACGTTAGCTCATGCTTTAGTTCGAAACCGAATACTGATGAAAGAGATATTATTGATTCGAATAGATCATTTTGCCCAGCAGCTGCACTGCTCACAAGTGATTTTAGTTCAGAGTCTATTTTGTCCAATATAATTGTCAAAAATTCTTGCGCGTCCTGTAATCAGTATTTAAACTACTACGACCGTTTAATATCAGAAAACAGATTCTCTCATTTCTTTTACATCGATCTTCCAGTCTTCTTTCTATTTACTTCGTCAGAACTAACAAGACAAAGAACGACCATTAACTAAATGTGAAAATCAAAAAATCAAGTAAGGTGCCTCTTGTTCGGTCATTTCAAATCTCTTGTCATCTAGAAATTTAAAGACATTTTCCAACAAACACCGTTTTTTCGCAACAACAGCTTTCTGGTAACTTTTCCGTAATGTTTTTAGAGCACTGAAAAAAAAATTGCTTGAAGGAACTATCAAGTATTATCTCAAATTTAGATGAATCTTGAAGGGGAAACCCTGAACGATAATTATATAAAGAATGTTGGCTTGTCTTTAAGTGTCGGAATTGCTGCATATGGCATAGGAGGTTCTTCAAAAAACGATTGACAATGCCGCCAATTTACCAGATATCAGATAATCATTAGTCAGTAGTTTAGACTTAATGGTCTTCAATATTGCTCAATACTTCCACTCCTATTTCACGGTAGAATTAGGTATGGTGATTTTCAAACACAGGTAAGTATTAATCTGTAAAAAAAAAAAAAAAAAAAAAAAAAAAGAAAAACAACCTCAGGACGGTACATTGTGGTGTTTCTGGTACCCCATTTAACAGATCTTTAAATGCTTCAACATGAAATAGCCCTTGTAAGACAGCGTTCATATAACATGAATTTCCCAGATTCAAGAATCTGAAAGACTTTCTACATTAAAAGGCAGTATGAATAAATAAAGATATAATAGCACCACACTTAACTCATATTTATACCCTTACAAGTGTTGCCTGAAAGTACATCCATTTGCAATAAAGCTAACTGTAATATTTCGGATAGAGAACCTTTATATCAGGTCATCGAATCCACTTGAAGTTTACAACTTCTATCATTTATTCTGATTTAAATTCCAATCGTGTAGCTCAACTCACTTATTCATTATGATTTAAAAAATAATAAACAAGTGTCCACAGTTGATTTTTGTTTTTAATGTAATCTTCTGCTAAAAGACTTCCTCATCATAACTGTTTCAGTTATTACCCTTTGGGTGAGATTGCATCTGTTCCTGCTGATAGCCGTTCGAAGCTCATTGATAGGTCAGGTGCAGTCTGTTTGCTGCGGACACACACAAAACCATCCTCCGAATTGATGTTTTTCCTTTTCGGACTGTTGCTTTTTTGAAGTAAACTGTTTACTTTTGGCATTTTGTGTTCTCCCAGAGATTCACTGGGATAATGCTTAGCAACAGGACGAGTTAAGATGTAGCTATCGTTCTTCTGTGGTTCATTAGTAAGTTTTTTGCTGGGAGAACACTGACAAATATTAGTGTACGTAATGGGTTTTCTTTTCTGACTGCAGTTTTTTACAGGCAGTGAATTAATCTTTTTGATATTCTTCCATTTAGTCGACTTGCTATAAAGAACATTAGGAAGCTATTAAAGAAATTTGTTATGCGAACTTCTTAATGATCCATGCATGGTCGAATAAAAATGGAATTTTTATATTACATTTCACAATTGAAAGGTCGGTGCAGACGAAGAGCACTTTGTGACATAAATTTGGAAAGAGTAGCAGTCAAAGATTTATGCTTTACAAAGATTTGATATTTCATAATGAAAAGAAAACTGAGTGTTCGTATGAGGTGCTCCATTTTGCGGAATTTTATAACAACTTGACACTAAGAGCATGTGAGGAGAAAGCATACCTGTTGTCATAAGCTTGTCGTGTCACACTTATCTGTTGGAATGTTGAAGGCTGCTTGACCAATGTCAGCTTTTGGGCAACTGATTCCTGTCGTACAGCTGATTTCGTGCCACCAAGAAGTGAAAAAAGAATTACAAAGCAGTTGTCTTTGAGAAATGAAATACAATAGCGAACTAGAAAGCTCAAAGCTAAATTTTCGATTTTTAAAGAATCCTAACAATAAGAAACTAGAATTTATTCACTACAGATAATCAAAAATACGTGTGAATTGTAACATGTTCCCAATCCACTATTGTCTACATTCGCACAACAAAAGATTCTTGAGAGCCAACTTATGGGTTTCTGTTGAAGATAGCGAAAAGCGTAATAAATAGTGTGACAATCTTTGAATCTTTCAGGCTTTATCAACACATGCTCGTTACATTCAGTGCCTGATTTTAGTCTGCAGATTCGAAATACCAAATTGCTGGAATCTTCAGCTCGTTCTAGGCCAGCTATTTGAATGCATTCCTGAATTTAACATAATAAGAGCGGAGCGAACATGATTACTGCTTAAAAAGTCACTACACCTGCGGTGGCCATTAGATCTCACTAATGCGTCTACAGCGGCATATTTGAATTTTGGTACGAACCTGTAGGAAGAAATAAATCTTGATAAGAAGCATTCAATTAAATTAGAAAACAGGAAAAAACCAACTCTTACTAGTCGTCCCTTTCCGTTTTCCATGTAAAATATCCGCAACGAACTTCCGTAACCATCGTTATACAGCTCAACAAAGCCCGGATGCAGGTTGTTCCGCAGCAGTACTTCATCCTCTTCCACACTTATCTTTAACTGACTTGCATTATCAGATACTTTTCTTGTCCGATTTTATAGGTTAAAAAAAGAAAGATGAAATTTATCTCCTACCGATACTGGCCATTTTGTGAGATAAAGAACCATGTGGTTTGTCGCTGAATTGAATGAACCACTGCTAAATTTATTTAAAATTAATTCATGTGACACAAAAACCAGAACAATAAGAATGCTTGATGTGCATCTGCATAATGTTATTAACTCCTAGCTCCCAGCAAGTGTCGGAACCTGAGTTGCAAGTAGGTACCAGGTTTTGAGTCTTAAGCGGTAAGTAGGTATCGGAACTTCTGGCATGTACTGCTTCCCGATAAGCTTAGAATTTTTTAAGCTTATACTCCTAATGTACCAGTAACTTAAGTACCATTCCCCAGGCCACGGTAACCAGAGATCAATAACCGACCAAAGCTTCTGTGAGACAGACAGTCAGTGCTACGGGAATAACACTTCCGTACATCCTCGCCTAACAAAACCTCCTTTCGATTCCCTAGAACTTCTCATACTCAAGAGTATAAGCAGCCATCTCAGAAGAGTATTCGTCCATTCTCAGGACCTGGAATCTCCCAGATCTTCTGGTTCACTAGCGAGTGATAGAAGCATATCGCATTGCTTACGACAGGGAGATAACCACCGCTTACCCGCACCGAAAGATAAGATAACCACCGTTTTCCCGGCATCGAAATAAGATAACTACCGTCCATCTCATTCTCCTTCTTTCTCCTTCTTTTCCACGTCCATCCGAATCACACAATCCTGCCTTAATTTGCATAATGATCATATCTAATGCACCGCAAGCTATAAAGACAGCACGAAAATCCTGCACCAAATTACCGTGAAGCATTCCGTGACGTTGGAAAGTTACTTATCATTAACGTAGGGTATAGCCTTTTTTATTCTTCCAAATAATTCTACCAGGCCACTGGTAGTTTTAGCATAATGTTGGAATCTTCCAATTTCTAGTCAGGGTGTAGAAGTGATTGAAATATACTATAATTTTAGTTCTTAGATGATTTATTTATGTCATGATTTGCATAAATTTTACTGCAATATTGATGACTAGAATTAAGCAATTAAAAGGACAAGGAAGTTTCCACGACAGCGATACGTTGTCATCTATTTGAAATAATAACTAGTGACAACAGAGTGGGAATGGCATGAATTTCATTTTCTGTCAAATTGGATCATTTATATTAAATTAATAGAATGTTTGGATTGCAGTACTTTTGTCAGTGTCACGTGACACTTGACCTGTTTACTGAATAAAACTATTGACGTTGACATGCAATACGGAAATCTTCTGAATCTAAACAGTTTTCGCAAATTAGCAAAAAGGTAACACATAATTCAAATTTGTTTGTATCAGAATTGTAATCAAAGTTCAAAAAAGATACGAGTCGCAAGTAGTACTTTTAGCAGTCCTTTAGAAGCGCACAGTTGAAACTGTTGAGCTTTTACTTTGTATGGTGATTATGGTAATTATGCTATGCTTGTGAGACCAAAGTGATCCACAATCGTTAAAGTTTCTTTCGCAACATCGTGCACTCTTTTAGCTTTTAGCCTTTTGAATGACCATTCATATTTATCCAAAAATTGCGCCATTTCTTATTTTTTTTTTTTTTTTTTGGCCCATGTTATTAACTTTGAACAGTTGCAGAATTTTGGAACAGAAGATTGCCTACGATGCTTTGTTTCAAATATCATTCAGAAGAGCTACTTCATATGGCTTCGTTATTAAAACTCAAGCTGAAAATTCTTTTATTCCATAGGGGCACTTTATGAATTGCTGAAATACTTCTAGAGTACACAAGAAGTATCATTAGCCAGTCCCCTAAAATCCATACTTCTAATTCACGTGAATAAAGCGTATGGATACTTATTTCTGTTTCCAAATATTATGTGCAATTTCCTCTTGCAGAACTCAACAGATATACGTCACAAATGAAGACAGAAAAGTCAAATGGTTTTCCCATTAAGCTATGAATTGAAAATCTGCTTTATTTTCATTTGTAGATATTAGGATGCAAAGATAGTTCGTTATCTTCTTCAAGTCTGTCCTTTTGAAAACTGATGAAAATTTATTGCTTTCAGAGAAGGATGCGATTCCTTCTCTCAAAAGTAAAAAAAGCAAAAAAAAACGGCTTTGAATATCCTGGAAAATGAGGTTATCGAGCATTGATTGGGTGTTACTCAATAATGCTTTATATAATTTTTGCAGTGGCACAATTTCCACTTTCAATTTCTCAGAAATTACCTGCTGAGAAGATGCATGTGCAAAATATATATATTTTTGAATAGGCTAAGCCACAGATATCAGAAGCTGTCTTCACTGGCATGCTTAATTTTTCTAGACATTTAACTTGTTCTAGATTTGTTGAAGCATTGAAGAAACTGTGAAAATACATAATTAGACGACATGCAGTTACTTGTAAAAATTTCTGCTGCCTCGAAATCATTTTTTGAAAGCTCATTGATAAAGTAACGATTAATTGTCAGCAACGTGTAGTTATGTTACATTAATAGTGGAGAAAAAAAACAAAGCTATTCATTTTTCAAATTATACAAAGCAAAGGTTTTTACTTTTTTGTTTAGAATATTTGCAGTTGAAAACCCATTTGTTAAAACGAAAAAGTGAAGGAAGATCCAAATAAATGAGCCGTTCGACGATTTTAACTTCAGAAAGACGATTGCTGGTATTTTTACTGAATTTAAAACATTGCAATATGAGAATCATCTCATTGTATTTAAACTATTTACTTACAAATTACATAAAAATACAAAAATATGTTGCACAGTGTCGCCTCATAACTTATTGTGTTTAGATTACCTCTATCTTCATTACTCATTTTTTGTAACTAGAAACACATAAAGCATTTGAAATGCAAAGCAGGGAACGAACGCATTACTCATTATAACATCTTTTAACGTTTCAAATTTACTTTTGAAGCCTGTTACTGGTATATTCATAATATCTGTTTATTCTCAAGCTTTATGTACCAAACTTTTGTTATCTTGAAGATTATACATGTTTACAACAGAAATTTATTCGACACAATAATTTTTTACATTGTTTTACAAACCATCAACAGCGGACATTCTCATCGATAACAATTTTCGACTGTTCTTAAAAAGTTGATTAAACAGCTTATTAGAATCGCAAATCTCCATGTCATGGCAGTAGAAATCGCTTATAAAATAAAAACTCCACAGAGCCCACACTAAATTGTAATGAGATCTCTTAATAAATTTTTTTTTCTGCTTAAATTAATATAGATAACTATATCAGAAATTTTATTGCTTTATTCTTTAAACGCTGCTGGCACAATATTGCACAGTAATGACTTATTTCAATGGCTTGCAATAGTGAGGCCCTGATTAGCAAGTAAAATAATTTTATTAGCAATTTCCAACTATTCAAACTGGTTAAAGATGGGAGAAAAGGCCAATAAAAACATAATATTTGCATCTTGACAGGGCATTATTTCGGTTTCACATGAGTTAAAAGTCTCTAAACTTTTTCATGACAAAACGTATAAGAATAAAACTGTAGAAATGTAAGAATTTCAATCATCTCTTTCCGTTTTATCGGTCTTCAAGACCAATTCTTTTTGATTTAGAACTTTCAAGGAATATTACGACACAGTTATGGTGAACTACTCTCTTCAAGTCTGCGGACCAAAGCTTAATAAAAGTAAAGAACGGATGAATTTTCACCTTAAAATCTTATCCCACAAATCTTATACTTTTCTCAGAATCTTTAGAGTTCAGATTGTAGACAGTTACGTTTCTACTCTCACTGGAAGATTGGCATTCTTCCATCAGTAATCAACGACAAAAAGTTTGTACATTTTATCCACCATTAGCGAAATAGTCATATTACTGTAGAGCGAGCTAAAATATACACAAGTAGAAAGAAACACATACACAAAGATTAGACGCTCAACTTTAGTCTGGACGTTTTAGATTAAAATCCAAATTTGCTTCAATTTCTCGGCAAAATTTATTGAAAAAGGTATAAAAAGTGATAGAAGGCTCATTAGATTCAGTTGTTAACAATGAACATTTTTGGAAAATAATCCAGTAGGACAGAAAAAAGAGAAAAGAAGAACGAATTGATGGAATGTCAGCGCATCATGTTAGTGTTGAATTATTTCCATAATAAACATATTGTCGCAGCATTTTTAAACTGCGAATTGCATGAACAAATAAGAAATTCCTTTACTTTCGAAGTTTCTGAATTCTGAATACTCTTGCGACTGCAAAATTATTTCACTTAATTCACTTGGTTATTTTTGCCAGCCATCAAACGGTCAACTTCTGCTTTCATCCGTTGTCGTAGCAGAATCCTCAACTATTAGCATCGACGAAAGCGTCGAAAAAAAAGACACATATCACTTCAGGGGGAGAAATCAAAAAAGGGATGATCTGAATTATTTTACATATAATTCAAAATTAATCGATTATTTCACATTACAATCTCGACAGGTTTCGTCCGCTGTTAGGCAGAAGACATGAGAAGCAAGCTTTCGATCACGGCTTCCCGTCCAAAAGATTGCCGAAGCAGTTTTTCAGCGCCGTTTCTCTCTTATCGGAAGTGTTGACACACGCGTCGTAATGAGTGCTACCCTGCGGATCCGCGATGCCATGCTTCTCTGAGCCGTGTTCAACGATGATCGTTTCCCCGAACAGTATGATCCCGCACTCTTTGCATCTGCAATACTTCTGTTTACACATCGTTACTGACGTCCCACAAAATCCGCTGCGAGCCATAGGCTTATTCAGAAGCTTATCTGACTGGTATGGAAGTTTCATTTCACTTGTCTTCCAAAATTTCTCAGCTATTCTACTTCATCAGTGAAATAGTTTAAAGCACTGTTTCATTAACACTTTACGCTTTTGTGAGAACTTACAAGAGCCTAACTTATTAGATTTATGTTTTTGTTGAAAACTTCAAAAGTTTATGCTTCTTGCGGAAATGTCAAAATTCTCTTAGTAGTTCAGAGATGGAATAAACCTGTAATGGAGATGTGTTTGTGCGTGACGCATTAAAGACTTTTTCCGAGTTGAAATTTTTCTCGTACAAGCCATACAGGTCAATTTTGCTAACGATTTCTCCTTCGCCCTGTCACATATTTTGTCGATCAGCTAAAAACTAGCTAGAATCACTCTTATTAGTGAATTAGTTCAGCTTACAGTAGTGAAAGAACCATCATTATATTCATTATCAGAATCATCATTCTTTGTGATAAGAAAAGTAGAAACTAACATCGGAATAGGCGGCCTTGGTTTTATTAACATTCCGCGGGAAGCATGTTCGCAACAAGGATATTAATTGCGCCATATTTCGTCGATTTTCATAAGTTGTTGATGGATCCTGCAGTGTGGTAGAGATGAGTATTTTAGTCTGATCATATTCGAACTTTATTTTTTTTTCCACTTTCCACTCCAGAATTTCTTATCAGCGATTGATTAAAAAAGAAGTTGACCTTATTGGGATGTCCTTGTCTGATGTGAGCATATATTCGTTCTAGCTGGCACTCACCGGCCCCACACATTTTACATCGGTATGGCATCACTTTAGCATGTCCGTATAAGTGAATTAATATTAGTGAGTCCGAATTTTGCACCTTTTGTTCACACATTTGACAGATCAATAGATCTTCCCTCGCATAGCTAAAAGAAAATCTAACATCTAAGAAATTTATTACTAAATTTATGGAAATTCAAGAAAAAAAATGCACTGAATTTATCACTTTTGTCTGTGATCTGTTAAGTGTAACTTTTTGTTATAATTAAAAATGTCTTATTGATCATTCACAAATTCAGCATATTTTCTGCTAATATCATAATACCTCATACGGATAGTTTTCATTTTGCGATAGAATTCGATAAGTGCCTTCCTCTGTTCTTTTGTATCCAACTTCTCTTCCACACTTTCCACATCTACATATTGTACGTCCTCACTATCTTCGTCCTCACCATTAACACAGTGATTATTGAAACTCTTATCACCACCACATTCACCATATTTGCTTTTTCGTTTCTCATAAATGTTATTGGCAGGTTTCTTTGTCTTCCCTTGCTTCCGCTGTATTCTTTCGTGAGTTGACATTTTGCTGAAGTCATCTGTAATTCAAGTTATCGTTATCTGTTTACCCTGAAACAACAGAAGCATTTCAAACGAAAAAAAAAAAATCAATTTTTGAACAAACAGCAAAATCTCACTTATAGTTTCTAATCGAAAAATATCTTAGCACTTCCTTAATTTTTTTAGGCCCTTGTTTCTTTTCCTTTTCCTGACTCTCTAGCTCTTTAATATCTTGTTTTTAATTTCTCAGTTTTGATTATAATTTTACCATTAGGAACTAATCAGTTCATGTTATGTAAATGAAATTAAAAAATTTTAAAGCAGTTTTTTTTTCTTACCTTTGATCAATTTCAATTGGAAAGACTAGAAAATTAGAAATTTTATCGATATGAAAAACTTACTAGAAGAGCAGCAAGGTGCAGGTTCTTGATCATTCTGTTCGATGACGATTACTTTAGCTCGTTTGATTACTGAGATTTGAGGGCTTTTTGCTGCCTGCTGTAGAGATTCTGAAATCCGCTTTTTTATCAAACGTGATACTGATGGCGCTTGCTGATGCAATCCATGTTGTCTCGTCAACTGAGATAATGGTATTTCTCGATATTTCGTGAGATTCTGCCATGTTTGGTTAGCAGAATCTGCTGTTTTTTGTAGTTTATCAACCACAAAATTGCTTATAAATTCATCGATTTGCACTTTATTGGTGGATAATGTATTCAACGGGGGTACCGTAATTGGCGCAACTACTGGGAGATAATTTGTGTTCACAATGCCAACAGTCGAACTAAATCCAGGAAAAAAATGATATCTGTTATTAACAACAGCTGACGGCACAGCTGAAGAATTCAGATTCTCCAGTGGGTTCGGATATACTGCTCCGTTTCGTTGCATTGCAAATGGCGCGAACCAGCACATTGTTTCGGGATACTGGATGTGATGCTGTAATTGTTCTAGTCGATCCTGATATTCTTTTAGTTCTGCTGTTTTCTGATCCGGTTGTTGTAGAATTTGTGCTAGTAATCGCTGTTGTTGTGGATCCATAACATTCGAAAAATTCAGACTTATTGAATAGGTGGGTATTTTCAACGGTTTATTTGAGATTTCTAGCACTAGAGGCAATACTTCCTGGTTATTTTGAAATCCGTGAAGTAATGTTTTCTCGTTTTCGTTGTCCTTGTTGCTTGTATTGACAAAGAAATGTTTGTTTTTGTAATAATAGTAACTTTCATTCACTTGGAAATTACCTTTGTCCCAAATGAGTTGTACCAAATGTTTGGATTCTGCTACGAGAGTTCTCATCAACTGTCTGAAAAGAAAGGATTCGGAAATATAACGTTTATTCAATAGAGCCTTTGAATTTTATGACGAATCTTGGCAATTTAGAAATAAGTAAAATTTGTCATAAAATATTTAATGATATAATTTAACAGTATTTTGGGGGCAGTATAATTCTCTGCAATTCAATTTTAGAGAATACTGCCTGTATTTATGTCGAAGTTTTTACCGTCTCAGAACAGTTGGAAGATTTTAACAAAAAAAGAAAATTTCGAGCTAAGGAAACATGCCTCTATTTCCTTTTTTTACTAACAATGATTTATTAAAAATTATTCATATCTCTGATTGCAGTTTTTGCACGTAAAAATTTTCGATAATCGCTTAAGAAATATTGAGAATATAATAAATTAATTAACCTGAGTAATTTTTTTTTCGTATATGATTATATTGATGGTGGATAGTTTTGGGAACGGACAGGAAGGAGAAGGTGGATGTTAGGCAAAATGTTCGAAATGAGTCTGTATTCGTATTTTCCACTTTTGCTTATGTAAGTGTCTGATTTCATACTGAGAATTACAGGTATATATCGAACAGCTGTGCAAACCCTTATCATTTTTAGTTCAATTAAAAAGATCATTTCCAGCAAAATACTCTTGTTTGGGATGTTCTTTCACACTAGCTAGGAATAAACACTTCCTTCTGAGATAAAATGTGATACTGAAGACAACATTTTTTAACGCAAAATAACAGAAAGCTCATCATAATTAAGCCAATTTTTCTTAGACAGGTGAACCTTCATTCTTTTAAAATTACCTGAAAACTCTTCAAGTAACTACCGAACGCTTTAGGATATTCCTGTTATCCTAGAGCAAACATTTGTGGTATAGTATTAAAGTTGCATGAGAATTTGCACCAGGCATGTATAAGTTACTCGATGATTGTCTATGTAGAAAATGATTAGCAGAAATAAAGATAAGGTATTCATCTAATCTTCACTGTTTTCATTTCCGCTGATGCTACTAACAGGACTGAAGAAGAACTTGATATCCAGTGCAACTTCAGCGAACCCCGCAGAAGTCCAGACTGGATCACACAAACCTTTCTTGCACCTGTGCTTCATCATCCTCATGGAATCTGATGCGCATTGAGATTGAGAACAGCTGTCATGTTGCCACTATTGATGAGATTTTGTACCTTAATAGATAAAGAAATATTTGGAAGTTCACAGTGACACTAATTATCAAGAGAGATGCTCGAGTTAGATTCGAAAAAGATTCACATTGGTGCGCGAAGGCTAATTTCCAGCATATTCGGTAGAATCATACATGTCCGGACGACTTAGTTATTTTTCGGGAGGAATACAAAACTGTGAACCTTTAGAGCTCTGCACCTACCGGAATTATAAAAGAAGTCATATTCATAGGTTTTTTGTCATCCAACTTCACTTATAACTTATTTATCATAAATGTTTTAGATTTTCCTTTAAGGAAGGATGAGTGACAGCTTTCTGATAAGCGAAACAGACATTCACATATGAGAAGAGAGAGGACAAAATGAGTGAGATATGATATGATATGAGAATGTTTTTCAGTTTAAGTGATCAGAGAGCCAGCCGAAGAAGCATTGTTGTCGTCGTCTCGAAAGAGCAGAAGTGTGTTTTATACCGTTGCAATAAGGGACCGCTCTCTGCCACTGTGCGGACGATTTCAAAAATCAAAAATACAAAAACATTTCAAATGTGAATCATTTTGACAAAAGAAAGTGAAAGCAATGAGAGAAGCAATCAATGTCTGTTGAAAATTGGAGGAAAGAATTTTTCCGAAAGAGAACCGGAATCCATCTGAGAATTCCTTTGCACTTTCGGAGAGTAATTCTGAAGATTACCGGTCAGTGAAATTAATCATTTTTGAACTTGCTGCTTTTTTCTTTTCGAATCATGACTTTTTTTTTGTAGAACTACTAACAGCAACAATAACGGTTCGAGAGGAATACCGGTCAGACTGCCAACGCATTTCACCTTCTAAGTCTCCCAATACATCGCGGGCTATCTGTCTAACACTTATTAACGCACCTTTCTATCCACAATTTTTATTTCATTAAATGAATATAATGAACTCATTTCTAAATTCTTTTTCCCTTTTTCTTCCATTCTGTTATGACTGCAAAATCGGTATTCCAGGTATTTTGTTTTCGCGATAGTTGAATGAACTCTTCCTTAATAATCGTATTTTAGTAATCACTAATCAACACCACAAATTAGAACGAAGTGACAAATAGTTAGCTTTGCTTCAAATTTCTTTTTTTACTTAGTTATAAGAGGGTAAAAAAATGCCATTATCAAGAAATGTTAAGATGAGATATGTTAGATGGCGGATGACGACGAAATTTCTGGTGATTTGGAAAATGAAGCGAACTTGAGTGGTATGGTAACTTGGAATGGTTGATAGAATCTGACAGAGGATGAATTCTTTTTTTTTTTTGCTTCTTCAGAGAGTAAATGAGGACAGCAAAAGTGAAAGGAAGGAAAGCAGAAAATAAAGCGAATTCGAGGGACCACGTAGTTTGCAATTTGTATTGATCAGAATCTGACTCCATTTTTTTTT
>PQVD01001152.1:369-13001 GCA_003012265.1 Setaria equina
AAAATTAGAAAAAAAAAATAATTTTTTTTTTTTTTTTAACGTAAAATAAAGTTACAATTTACCAATCTTCGCAACTGCTCACTGGTTAAATAATTAATTAACCTTATCACTATAGTTTCCGATTAATTAATTAATTAACCTTATCACTGTAGTTTCTGATAAGCTTGATGATTGTTGTTGCAGTTTAATTTAGGCAAGATCAATGATAAATTATATTGCTCAGATAATTTGTTCATTTAAGTTTATTTATTAATTTATTTACTTTATTTATTTATTTTAAAGGAATATTGCATTTTGTGAATAAGCTATCCAAATATAACTTATCATGTAGATAACATTTAAATTATCACTGCGATGAAATTTGAAGAATTCATTGATAATTCAAAACTCATTTACTCATTTACACTTTAATGTTTTGATAAGTAATTTTCTTCTCCTTTAAATTTAAATTTAAACTTAATCCTTATAAATAGTAAACAAGAAAATAAGCAAAAAAAAAAAAAAAATACTAATATGAACAGAAGGGTCACTGACTGACCTTAACGTTGATAATCGTTTTGCTAATGTAAAAATAAATTGTACCTTTTGATGGATAAATAAAATCAAAGTGAGCAATTTAGTTGGCTGAATCAACTACTAATTATCGGTTTAATTGGTAGGTGAAATTCTAAATACTAATTAAGCAAATTATTACAACATTGCTAGGCAAAAAAGAAAAAAAAAAGAAGTAAAAGCTAAATCGAATATAGATGGACATTTAAAATTATTATTAATTTTACATTTATTTTCATTAATTTCGAGTTAATTAAGTATCAGCTTCTCAGAATATCAATTAATTAAGTACAAAGGGATTCAAATTTGCCTTGTAAATGAAGAACTTACAAATGTATAGATTCTTGAATTTTTATCCTCTTAAAGTATCGAAAATTGATGAAGTAAGAGGTAGAAATAGCCGCTAAAAAAAAAAAAAAAAAAAAAAAATAGGAAAGATGCAAACTTTGCCCATACCTATCACATTTAATTAGTTGGGTATTTTTATTATTTAAAATCCGAAATAAAGCTTGAATTTAATTTATAACGGAATCAGTTATTATGAGGTTGCTTGCAATTTTAGTATGTAAATTATGAATTTTACCTTTTTTTTTTTTTTTCAAGCCAAAGAACAGCGTGAAAAAAAAAAATAAAAATTCTAAGCATTTTTCTTTTTTCTCGTCAAAATGTTAAGAAGAAATGGAAAATTTTTATTGCACAAGCAATTCAAAATACTTTTTGTTTTTTACCGTAAATTAAAAAGCAATAAGTAATCAGCTGCAATTAGTAGCAGATTATACTAAAAAATTATAAAAATTCATGTAAGTTTTACAGTTTGTAAAGTTCCGAGACGATTATATACGGGATTATTATATGAAAGTTTGTTATAAGCCATCCAGCAAAAACACATCCATTTCGATTATTCAAATTTTTTCAACGAAGAACTAATAGGACGCCTGAAATCACTTTTTTTTTTTTTTTTTTTTTTTTTTTTTTTTTTTTTTTTATTCTTTTTTTATTTTTAAATTTTTTTCAACGAAGAACTAATAGGACGCCTGAAATCTCTTTTTTTTTTTTTTTTCCTTTTAGTTTCATTTTCTTTTTAAATATAAAATGAGGCAAGCCCGACTGGGAATTGATTGCAGCTGTACGGATTAAATAGCTTACAATAATGCTTGCATTAAATACAATTACCATTATTCCAAAGATTGATGGCTATATTTGTCACTTCAGCGAGAGAAACTCTTCAAATCTTGCACTTCAGAAATCAAACATCAAATGATGAGTAAATGTTAGAATCAAGAAAAGAAAAGAACTCCTTTTCTCTCTAGAAGGATTTTGAGAAATTTGTTTCATTCTAGGTAACGAAATACTATGTAAGATCCACGAATGCAAAATGTCTTTAACAGTTTATCTTCACGCTCATAGTTCCAAGTTATCAGTAATCAAGAGACCAAAATGCTGCATCATCATAATAAGCTTCAGCGAACAACAAATTCTGCTGAATCACACACACAAAAAAAAAAGAAAAAAGAAAAAAAAAAGGAGGGAATAATAGCAAAGTCAACAAAGCTTACAGAAATTTAGAGAGTATGCATTCGCCAAGAGATAGCGATGCCAACACTGTACAGAGCAGAATACACACAAGCTTCAAGCGAATTTAAAGATAGGAGCAAAAAGAAATCCATAACAGAATAGAAGTTAAACTGTTAGAACTACAGGGGAAATAAATTCGCACTGAGGAAAGTACACAGTTGTCATCACGTATCATGTGATGAAAATTTTATTTTCAACAAATAAAATGAAAATAACACTTCATAAAGCATGAAAAGAAGTAAAAATATGGACGGAATATTTCGAGAAGGCTGAAAGAGCAATCGAAACTTACATATACAAAAAGAAAATCAACTACTAGTAGAAAAGCTGATGACCAGAAAAACAGACAAACAGAACTGAAACACAACTAAGTAAATTTCGCAACCGGTCCGTAAACTTTGTTTATAGTAAAATTAATGCCCAGTAATCGGACATTTCAGTTCATTCCGATTTATCTATTCTTTATTCTTACCACTGTTTTCATTACAAACGACAACATCCTTCAGAGGACGGCGGAACAAAAGAATCTAAAAAATTGAAATTATTAAATTTCAGGAAAACATAGGGAAGGAACAATTAAAATATCCTTCCGTTTTCCATTTCGAAAAATTTTATAAAGAGAAAAATTGCCTTCCCACCCTTCCTTTATATTTTGCTACACTTTTGAAATTTCATTTTTGATTTTACACATGTGTTTGAGTAGTGCAAAAGTAAATATAAATTCTATTATTGAAATTTTCTGTATTTATTGAAATATATTTCCAAATAAATAAGGTTCTGATGGCCACTTCTTTTCTTATATTTTTTGAAAACAAAGTCCTAACAGATGAGAAGCACAGTAACCGGTCATCAACAATAGTTACCGAAAAAGTCAAATTTAGTCATTTTACACTGCCCAAATGAAAGTGAGAAATCACGACGAACTTCAAGAGTTCGTTAGTTGCAAAAACCGCGGCTTTGAAATTTGCCTTTTCTTTTCAAATGACGGCAAAAATTATTTTTCAGCTCAACTAATGACAAGTGCCGAAAAGCTGATTGTGTACAAAAACTAGGAACGACCATTACAATGTTCCGAAAAAAAAGAAATTTTCGAAGCTAAATTTACATCGGAAAATAACCCGATCATTCTCTGATGATTTGTTATGAAATATTTTTAACTCGTCACTTTGAGACATATGATAAAATTACTGAGATGTGTTGGATATTTCAGTATATTTATCGAGGAGTGGCCAGCAGAAAGGATCTAATTCTGTTCATAACATTTGACCATTGATAGTATTGCTAACAATTTAAAATTGGAGAAATCATGTCAGGAATCTCAAAGAGCAAATGCTATACTTCCACTTCCCAAAATTTCCCCTCGTCCAAAGCATGATCTCTATCCCAAGCAAATAAAAATTTCAATTTTCACCAAAAGAAATAAGTTAGTCACCATGGTTTTAACTCTGATTAATTTTCCAAGAACTGGTTGTAATTCAGAGACCTTCTTCCCAGATCTTACGCAACACTTAATTTTGTAAATAAAATCCATTCTCATGAAATTATATGTTAAAATAAAATTTCATCAATCAAGGAAATAAGTATTCATCAAATGCTGAGGATAACCTACCAATTTCAGAGAAATAAAATATGCAATATAAATTATGGCCGAACAAAAGTGGATAACATACGTGTCGCTCTGGAGTATGAATCATGTAATGAACCCATCCTTGACTTTGCTGTATTCCAAGTGATCGCCATTCGTTTTCACTCATCAACCGGTCCTTTGGGATAAGTCGAACTAAATCCTTGGGTACATGCACATGTCTGAAAAACAAAACATATTAGGCTTAATTACATCTATAAAGTATGCAGCTCACTACTTCAGACTTTCTATAAATTTCAAAAATTGGTATAATTTAATTAGTAGCTCCATAACTATGATTATTATAATTAACAGCTAGCACATTCGCGAATTTCACCATGTGCATCATGCATTACGAGCCTTTTAAAATTTACAGTCGACATTATTAAATCATGTGGCAATACATACCTGTACTCGTATATATCATCGTTATATTTGTTTGAATAATAGAAATCACGAGGTGAAGCACTCATTGCGGTTAATGGAAAATTGACTCAATAATTTGAACGAAGAATGTAGAAGCGAATTTGTTCCTTCGTTACTAAGATAAGAACTTCCTTATTAGTGTACTTTCCGAAGGGAACAGATCTCTTTACCATAAAGAAATGTACCATTTCTCAATTCTCCCTCTTTTTCGATTACAAACATACATGATTACAAATTTTAGCAGTTTTGAATTTTTAATCTTACCGTAAAAGAATACCCTCTTTACAAAAAATGAAAATTAAAGTAGTATAAAGCTAGAATTTCAGACTACAATGAATCAATCCAGATTTTCGGAACATTTATCGCGATTAAATAACAGCGCCTAACTGGATAGAAAATTAAAATATGAAGTGAACTTGGATATCATCATTAGAAGTAGTGTATCAATTTCTCTCTCGCGGAAATAGGTATCAACTTATTTGCAAGAATAAAAAACGCTTATTTACTAGCTGCTTATTCCTGAAGTTATACCACGACTAATATTAATGGTATAAATCATTTTTCGAACAATACTTAATATTACTGACATTTATTAATTGCTAGATTACCAGTCTAACATCCCTTCCAGTTTACAATTACTAATTAATTTACTACTTATTAGTTCAGTAGTTTAAACTGCTAATTCAATAGCTCACAGCCCACTGATTTACTAGTTTACTAAAATAATACGAATCATAAATATTTTACAAAAAATTATACATGAACAGCTAATCTAATCACTATACTTCAGAAATAAGGCTAAAAGCTCGAAATGATAAGATTACAAATAATACATGTTGGAACGTAAGTGCCTTTCTTACCTACGTAGCCTACAAAACATATGATACACTTCACCACATCAAATCGACCCGACCCCTGACCCGTACAACCGAAAACGCTACTACACTATCTCAGCTGATCAAAAAACTTTGCCGCCAAAAATTTCTTTAGAAATGGTTTAGTGCACCGCGTCATGTCGATATGTGACGATGACCAATGAAAATTTCAGAAGAGCGGTTCATTATGTTGACCGTAGAGCGTCACAGTGAAAACAGGTATCCCGGGAGTTTGTGCTCTCTATATATCCAATCAAATTTTTGCGAAATGACACTTGTGAATTCTCAAATTTGTTTCCTTCTCTTTAAAAATAACAGAAAAAAAAAGAAAATGAATCCAAAACGAGATATTTATTTATGTTGGATAATCTTCTGCAGTTTGGTGAGATTTTTCTTCAATCATTAGACGTTGAATTATCCTTAATTATGAGACCCTTCAATCGTTGTTTGTCTCAGCCTTCATTCCTACTGCAACTCCCACTCCGCCTCCAAATCCACCGACCCTCAACCCTTGACCTCTTCCCTTTCCCTCTCGGTGTGAATGCTGATCTGTTCTGTCATGCAGCACAAAAGCGACAATTTGGTCTTGAAGCGAAGACATGGAAAGGGTATTTTTGCTCAAGAATTTATGGTAGGGGGTGGATGAGACGATGGATTAGTGAAAGGTCAAAAGGTGAAACTTGGGATGGTTGAGATTTGCAATTTCGTTTTGTTGGTAAATTTCCTCCTAATGGTAACTTTGTGTTTAGCAGTTGACAAAAAAAGAATGGGACGTGATTCACATCATCGTCGGAAGCGTAAAGCTGGAAAAGATGACGATTCATCGGATGATAACAGACAACGTTCCATATCACGAAGTCCAGAAAGAAAGTAGGATTATTTTCTTCAGCTTCATTAAATTAAATTTTCAATTCAGTTATGAAGTTTTCTTAAATTTGTTTGAACCTTAAATGATATGCTAAATGTCATATAGTCCTTCGTTTCATTTCTTTTTTTATTCATCCTTTTACTGTCATATTTTTTCACAGGCTCAGAATAATAAGAGAATATTATTTTTTTTTCTTTCCTCTTTTTTTATCTTAGATCAAGACGCGTGGAGAAGAGGAAACCAAGGGAGAAGTCACCAAATACTCCTTCATCGAATAAAAAGTGATGTTTTCTACTTCATTCACATTATGTTAACTTTTTCTTATTTTCTGTGTGTTCTAGGGTTTCAAAATCTTTTCACATAGGCTTCATACAAACATAAAACTCATTGCTACATCATTATTTTCAGTGAGGAAAGTATTTCGATAGAGGAAACTAACAAGTTACGCGCGTCACTAGGTCTTGCTCCACTTGAGGTAGATAGTGGTCCAAAAGAACGAGAGGTTGAAGGAAGTGATGGTTTGGAGAAAGTGTACAAAGAGGATGGGATGGAATTTGTTCATAAAAAAGCCGAACATTTAGGGGAAAAAAAGAGAGCCGAGGAAATACGAGAGAAATTGCAGGTTGTTTTTTTTTTTNNATCTCCTAATGCATATACCACATCAAAAAGATCCATACAATTCTAATGAGTTAGTAAATTTAGGCAGCTCGCGACAAACGAAAATTATATGACAAAGTATTGAAAATAAAACCATTGGCAGAATCCGATTCCGAAGAGGATGCTGCTGCTTGGGTTGCAAAGAATCGTGAGCTGGAAGAAGAGCGGAAAAGAGCAGAAGAAAGGGTATGCATGACTGGATTTAAAGAAATATGGATAACTTGCGTCCTTTGCTTTCGAGTTGATATAAAGTTTAGCACCATAAGGAAGAAATATATTCAGATGGGTAGGATCCTGGGAAGTGAGATTTTATTCAGAATTGAATTTAGGAACAAACTGATGACTTTCTAGGCTAAAATATTGGATGATATGGACGAAGATTTCGGTGTCAACGCATTAATAAGCGAAGAAAGTAAAGTGAAACAAATCAGGCAAACTAAAAAACAAAAGGTTAAATATAATTCCTTGTTTACTTAGAGAAATTAAAAGTCTTTTATGTGATTCATTTTCAGTTGAATATTTATTCATTAAAATTGATATTTTTTTTTTAGCAGAAGTCAGATCTTGCTGGTCTTATAGTGGGTCACGCCAAAGAGGACTTCTTGGATGGCAGTGAAACTGTCTTGGTCTTGGAAGATAAAGGTTAGGATTGCTGAAATTTATGCCTTTTCCATTCTACTCATGTTTATTACGGATTCATTATATTAAGGTGTTCTGGATGAAGGTGAAGAAGTGCTTGTGAATTCAAATTTGGCTGAAAATCACAGGTATCAGAAAAATGCTGAATTAAGGAAAAAGAAAGGTCGTTATGAATCATATGCAGAGGAATTGGACGAATATGGAATGGTCTGTTTTAAAATAACCCCTTTGGAGCGTAATGCCCTCTAAAAGAGTTCAGTAATGATCATTTTACAATCATACCTTACTGATTCGTGATTTTCAGCCCAAGGAAAAAGTGCTTTTGTCAAAATATGATGAACTGGAGGGCGAGACAAAGAAGACCTTCCGTTTAGGTATGAATTTAAATGAGTCCAGTAATTTATCATTTACTACCACTCATTTTATATTTGTCGGAGCTGTTAAAGAGATGAACTGCAGGGAATCCATAAATTGGCTATTAATTAAATCATTTCACTTGAAGATTAATATTGTTTTTTCCACTGATTATGAATTCCCATTGATCCATTGATCACAAGATACAAATACGTTTAAGGTGAGGGAGGAGAAATTGATATTGAAAAGGAGCGTGAAGAAATGGAAATGCGTCGGAAGCTATTTATGGCTAACAAAAAACTAGAATCATTAGAAACGCCCAAGTACGCGGTGGCCAGTGAATTTTACACTGAGGTTTGAATTGATATTCATTTTCTCCACATTACTGATGCAGTAATGTTATTTTTACTATGTCTAAGCTTTTCAAAAACAATTTGAATTGCTCTTTTTTTTTTTCCAGGAAGAAATGCTTTCATTCCGTCGACCGAAGTCAAAAAAAGATAAAAAATTACGCAAGAGGAAGGAAAAGATATTGAAAGCTGATGATCTCATTCCTGATGAAGCTGCATTAGCTGAAGATATTGAAAGGTCAATTCAAAAAAAGTGTCAATTTCCATATCCATCAGTAACAAAATTATTATATGTTTCATATGTTTGGTATATTAAAATGTTTTTTTCCTTTTTTTTTTTTTTTTTACTGCTGACAAGATGGAGAAAGTAACTTTTTAAAGGGAAAACTTCTTAAAATGACCTACGCTAATGGTTAAAGGTCGTGGAAGCCAAATGATAGATTCCGTACAGTTTTTAACTAATCTGTTTCTTGTGTTCATTGTTAGAGCCGCCAAAGCAGCAAATCGACAGCGTGCTGTGGAATCGTTTGTAGTCAAAGAAGAGGAGAAAGTCACAAAAGACAAGGCAAATCTAGAGGATGGAGAACTTGCCGAAGATGACGAGAAAAAAGTTGTGCTTATCTATTTTTGTTTCCCATTTTACAATTTTATTCCCAGAACAAGTTATTGTTGATTGGATTCAACATTTTAATTTAGGGCAATTGGCGTTCTGCAGAAACAAGTGCCTTTGTCGATATACAAAACTTAAATAAAATGGCTAAGCAAGTGGAGGAAGAAGAAGAAGATGATGATGATGGTCTGATTTTCTCTTTATTTATTTTCCGTTATGTTTCTCTGAAAAATCCACAGTTAATATCAGAGTAGTTGTTCACCTTGCTTTTTATATTTTAGATCTCATTGGTGGCGTGGATTTGTCCAACGTTGTGATTGAAGATGATGCCGAAGAAGAGCTAACACTGGTGTTGGATCGTGCTCGTAAGCTTAAACAACACGAAGTCAAGAAAGAGAACTCTGAGGGTGATGCTGCGTTGAAGGTTGCTATATTATTTCCGTATCCATTATTTTTGTTACATTAGCAGGAGACTTTATCAGAGTTTGTGTTTTGACATTATAATTGTTAAATTTTCACTAATGCATTTTCAGGTGCACGAATTAATGAAGATACACTCTGTGAAAGAAGAACCGATGGAGGTTGATGGCGCTGATAAAGGCGGTGTTGTCATTGATGCTACAATGGAATACTGCCGTAATTTAGGTAATCGTTGTAAGATATGAAATATGAAATTCGTAGAGACTAATTCTTATTAGATGAGATTTTCATACTGTTTTTCCAGGTGAGATTCCAACGTATGGCTTAGCTGGTAATCGGCAGGATGCAATTGATGTCAGGGAGTTGAACGAATCGGAAGCTGTAAAAACGGAAGTATATGAAGAGCCAGTAGTAGATCAATCATCAGCTGAGTACGAGTTTTCATTTGCAAAATAAATATTTTGCCAACTTCTGCATTTTCAGGATTCGATAATCTACTTCAAGTTGACTTCAAATACTTTTCAACCTTATGTTACAGACAGCATCGAAGTCGAAAAAAAATAGAACAAGAAGTAAAAGGCAAGTGGACAGAGGCAACCGCATCAACGTCAGCTAATGACGGCAGAAGAGCAAAAAAATTGAATGGAGAAAGTGACGTAAGTTTCTTGTCATGAAAAATTAGCTTTTGCGGTATTCAAAATAAACTATACAATGTACATTGAAGTTATTTTTTATTCACTGGTTTCCTCTAAAAATCTAGGATAGCGACGAAGAAGCATACAATGTACTGGGTGAAGAACGTGATGTAACAAAGGGTGTTGCTGCAATGTTAAAATCTGCTGCGGAGAAAGGCTATCTTGATGCAGGTAAAGAACGTAAAGTAAAGGGGCCATCGCTAAAACATTTGGAAAGCAAACGCTTCTCACAAATTGAAACTAGTCGATAGTACGTTTTCTTTTTTTATTTTTCGTAGAAGTTCTCACTTTTTTACCACTTTCCAAACGCTTTACTGCGTTTCTGAAAGCATTTTATTCTTTCTAATATTGTATTAATTATGGTGATATAAATTTAGTGTTATATTTATAGGTGCCTCACTGCACTTAATTATTTCTTTTTTTTATCATTATCTCATAAGTGCTCTTTTAATGACACAAAAATTTTAGAAGACAGCGTCATTTTTTAAAGGTAGCCTCATACAAGTAAATTTGCAGTGATATTGAAGAAAAATATACAAAAAAGCTGGAACGAATGGGAACTACTGGTACAGGTCCTGTACGACCATTCCCAGAAAAAGCGGATTATAAACCAGACATAAGAATCACTTACGTTGATGAACGTGGAAAGGAAATGGAATCAAAGGATGCATTTCGTGTTCTAAGTTGGAAGTTAGTCCATTTCACTTATGGATGAATATCTAACGGCTGCAGTACTTTGTATGTTTCGATCTATGAGAAGTGCAAGCACTGTATCATATTTTTCCAGATTCCATGGCAAAGGACCGGGAAAGAAGCAAATTGAAAAACGGCAGGCAAAGCAGGAAAAGAAAGAGCTAATGAAAAAGATGAATTCCATGGATACACCGTTGGGAACACTGAATAAGCAATTGAAAAAACAGGAAGCGATGCAAACTCCATACATTATTCTGAGTGGTTCTGGGAGAGATACAGGGTTTGTTTTTATTTTAGCTGCCGAAAGAATGTTGAAAGGCACTAGAATAATCTTTATTAAGGTAATGCTTTCCATAGAAATTTGGTTCAAAATGCGTTGGTATTGTTGGCCTTTTAACTGGCACGAATAAATAATGAGTCTTGATCAATTTCAGCTAGAGAATTCTACTTATTTTGAACAATTTTTGCAGGGCCCCTTTAAAAAAGGAGTAATGCAGTTTCTTGGAATGGATATAACCTCGATGCTGCCAAGAAGATAACTTTATTTTGAGATATTGTTATTGTCCAGCTTGTTTGTGTAAAGTCGTTTAGAGCGTCTAACATTTTTTCTTACAAATCTTTTTGAAATTTTGGCACCAAAAACTGCATTTCCTTTCCGTATGTCTGGTCGGAAAAATTTGCCACTTTTGCTCCATTAGAAAAAATAGTTTGTATGTTTAAAATCACAAATAATTGTCCGGTAATGGGTTTCTACTTTATAATTTGTGATTTGCATCAATATAAGTTCTTATTGCGATAAAAAGCAACATTTTTAACATGCATGCGTAATAATTCAATGAACAAACTGTGTACGGGAACAAATAGAATTTTTAGAAAAGCAATAAAAAAAGAAATACTCTAATCAGGAGATGAAGGAAGCTGAAAGGATGAGCTAGATTACAATTAGTTCTAAGTCAAGTTTTAAGTGCATATGATATCTATAATATGAATTTGTAGGCTGTAGTTTTTGTTCACTTTTTAAGAGATCGATTTCTTGACTGCTGTCCTATGAATTAGATAAATTCACTACATAACCAATTTATCTTATTTTGCTTTCAATAATCGTCGTACGAGGGTTCCTCCAGATGTGTGAATATTACTACGCTTCACCGTCATAACGCAACTCTTCGAAAACATCTGGTAAGTAATTTTACTTATTTGTATACAAAAGATTTCGAAACTTTTAGTTTATCTTGATGCTAATGATTGAGTATGTAACGGAATTTCTTCGCTGTACGTAGTCATACTGTTATTTCTTAGCTTATGTCTCTTTTATTAGACTTTAGTGCGTTTAAATTTTAACCCGTATGTGCGGAACATCGTTCTGTTCTCTTCCATACAATCATTAACATTTAATGGCCCAAAACTATTTAATGGCCGAAAAAAATTATTGTCACTTAATGGCCAAAAAATTTCCTATTTCAATTATACTTCCTATTTTCTTGAAGCATCATCCACTGCTGTTGCTGTTGTTGAAAATGATTGACGTGAAACGGTACGATTACATACACATTGCGCCTAAAATAATTTTCATTTTTAATTTAACTAAGTTAGTTTTCAGTTTCAGGAGAAGGAAGAAAAAAGAAAAAAAAAAAACTGCTTTCTTTCAAATACAAATTTCCATCATAAAAAGCATTTCCAAATTGATACGCTCAATACAAACAAGTGAGAAATTTGTTACTGTAGCATCTTTTGATAAAACAACAAATTTACAGTGCATACGGTATCATTTAAATATATCAAAAAAATTGTTTTCATCATATATATCATACTGATAAGGATAAGAAAATTAATATTACCTGTATTGTGATAAATTGAATTCCATGTTTGTATTTTAAATTTTCATTTGCTTCATGAACCACATGATTTGCTTCACAACTTTTTTCAATATCCAAATGTACGGATATTGCTATTTTATCCATTGTTAGCGACCATACACGAAGTGAATGCACATCTCGAACTCCTGCAAAATTTTTCAAAATTTTGCAAAATGAATCTTTTGCAGTTTCAAATTTCCTGAATAGCAAAATTACAGATGATATCATTTTGTAATATTTGACAAATTTTTGATTAATAAAAAAGAAATATTTTGCTATTTCCTTGGTATGTATATGTATTTCTTTTTCTTGAAAAATAATTACATTTCAAAACTTTTGTCACAAACAAAAAGAAAAATAATTGGAATTCAATAATAATATTATTAATTTAAATTATCTGGCAATTTGAAATTTGAATAATATAATAACAACAATAAT
>PQVD01001162.1:0-29955 GCA_003012265.1 Setaria equina
ATTATATTATATTATATTATTATTATATATTATATTATTTTATATTATAATTATAATTTTGATTATAATTATATTAGTATTATATTTGACGAATTTTATATTATCTTTTAATAATGATGCGCAAAAAGGCTTGAGGATGGAGATTTTTGTGGATATATGGCGTAGTTCTTGTTCGATATTTCATTTTATTTTAGTTTTTATAAGCTGAGAAGTTTTCACAATGTGTTCCATCGTGTTGTTTTCCTGCTGTTGCTTCTCATCAGCACTGTTATGCGCTGTAGTTTTGGAGCCATAAAATCCAAGAAAATGCTGTCGATTTGAAGAAGCTGTTTTCAGTGAAGATATGCAAGTAAATACTGAAGATGTTACGGTGCCGTGGGGTAGGACACCGGATCCTCTGGATATACAGATGGGTCGATGGCGTATGGCTGTATTCCAGGATGTTCAGGAAAGTTCCGATCGCTCCAAGCTGTACTTTCTCTACGATCCGATTTCAGATGAAAATTCAGGAACGACGTAAGCGAGAGGATTTTCTGAATTACTGTCAAAGGCCAAAGTTCACACCACTCATCATTGAAGTTCGATATATTGTTCATACTTTCTATTCTGTTCCTAGTCGTGCATTTTTTTGCATTTTCTAGTGGTGGACGTAAAGGCAGTCAAGGTTTGGTCATTTTCGATTTATATCAGCGGTGCTTTTCACGAGAAATACCGATCTACTGTGAAGGTATAACATACAAAATCTTTTGTTCCAACTGTAGCATCTTTTTTCTCAGTTCATAGTGACCCTGTAGAGGCAAATTTGAAGTATAGCATCTACATTGGACATCGTGATTTTCAGTGTTAAATCGTTCTTTATGTAATTTTTTTAAGGAACGCCGAAATTCTTATTTGCGTTAAAATGTCCATCATTTTCTGGAGGTTCCTCGCTTATAATGACTTCTACAGTAAGCAGATACGGTCAGATCGGGGTTGGTTGTTTTCTTTTGTTATTTTTTTAAATAAAGAGCTACTAAACTTATGTAATATGTATAAGTATGACGAATACGTGGATGCAGACTGTAGTTGCTAAAAAAATCGTCATCAAAATTGAAAGCCAGAAAAATGGCGACCTGTGAGGTAATTGCAACTGATTAGTTTTTATGGAGCTTTTATTTCTCAAGTTTTTGTTTTCATTTTTATTCACTTATATTTTTTTTCTTTCAGTTGTTACTCTATCGAATTAATTTGACGCGCGATGGAATGAATTTAGAAAGTGAGCCAAGACCACTATTATCAAATATGATACCAGTTAGCGAGACTTTCATCATTTCAATGCGCGAAGATGCACCTGAAGTTGTACTAATGAGTACACCTGGCCTCACTGTTTGGCGAATCGGTTGTGTTAACGATCAGCCTTCTAACCCAACAGAATCTTTCTCAATTCCGGGGGCAGATCTTAATCATTATTATGACGCATATCTAAGCCAAGGGTATGGCTGCTCTGTTTTTCCTTTTTTTGAATTGCTTAAGTAAGGTTTGATTTATTGAAACAATACAATTTTATTTTCATGTTCCATCTTAGAGAAACCCATTTTTGTAATTTTTTGTTTCTTAGAAGCATATATTTCCTGTCTCAGTCACCTGATGGGCATTTCGATCCTTCTCGAGTTCACGTTCTCGAAATCACAGGGCAGCGGCAGTTACATACTGTTATGTGCCATCCTGATCCTGTGCGTGGTGTACCATGTGCTCGTAAGCAAGCTGCCATCGACTCTATGGCTGGTATGCTCAACAACAGCTCATTCTTTTGTAATGTAAATTATTTATGATTGACGAAAAATTTTTAAAGCATACAAATTTACAGGGTATATTTTACTTGCTGGTGGCGAAATCAGTTATGATAGTTCGGTATCTCGTCTTATGGACTATTGGTTTCTTGATCTTTCAGCTTTCACATGGCAGCAGGTTCCTGCAAATATGCCAATCCCTTTAATTGAACCACGTCTTACGACTGCGAATTCAGGTTATATCATAATTTATATGATATGGGCTTTACATTTCTGCCAGTTGTTGTGTCAGAATGCTCTCGGACATTTAACAAACACTTTTTTTTTTCAGGAAATGTGTATTTATGGGGAGATATCGATCAGCCAATGCCAGGTATGCCGAGTGGGACTCACTTGCGCATTCTGAAAATCACTGGATTTGAAAGCTCTAAACCACCTCCTTATGAGGAAGCATCCAAAAAGCCTACTTCACCTCCACTAATTCCACAATGGCCACCTCCAGCTGGTACTGTAGGTGGTTCATCACCGTCGTCCTATCCATCTCTTGGTTTTGGAGGATCAGACGGCAACACATATAATGTTGCTCAATATCCACAAAACAATTCCTCCTATCCGCAGAGTCAACAGTTTCCACCATCCGAGCAAACAACATCCCCGCAAATGCCACCACAGATTTATCCGGGGTCAATGCCTTATCCTCATGGTGACGGCAGTCAAGGTTCGTGTCAAAGCGGTTTTCCACAGCAACCAAGTCGTGATGCTTCTGGACCTTTTATTGGCCAACATGCCTATTATCCACCACAAGAAAAGCAGAATTGCTGTGTACAGTGATGAAAGTGTTTACTTTGTAATTCATTACTTATCACTTTGAGGTACTTTATTTTTACTAGAATAATCTGGTTTAATGTCGGGTGTTCCACCCTTTTCTTTTGGAACCTGTTGTAATTCATGGAAATCTTTATTTTGATAGATTTTTGTACTGTCATTTTCAAGAGCGATCACTTATTTTTCATTGAGGCACGAGTACTTTTTTTTTTTTTCTTTGTATCGAAATCCTTAAGAAAGTATGAACATGGCAATATAATTATTGTGTTCGTTCCTTCTTCTCAAACTTCTAAATGTTTTCTTCCTATAATTTGGTTCAAAACAAGATTTTCATAATGCAGTGAAGGCTTATACAAATTTATCGATTTGTTCTGAGAGAATTATCAGAACTAGGAAAAAAAAATTTCATTGTTCCTGAGTTTTGTACCAAGACCTTGCTGTCAAAAATATTGGGAGGATTCTGCTTACTTTTTTGTATGAAGAATGGTATTCGCTAGTTGTGGGCCAATAATATGAAAAAATTTACTTGCATGTTGGTACTGCGAGGATTTTGCCTTAGTAATGTGGACTTATAAGTATAAACGCTGTTTAGCTTGGGACCTTTTTCTATTAGCATTACTTTCAGTTAGCACTTTAAGAATGATTAGCATTACCTTCTCAACCACTGCCTGTGTTGTAATGAAACTAAAGATACTTTATCGGTCTTGCACAACACTTTCTCGGTATCGGCCGCATTTCCATGACTCATAATCCAGCTTCCTATTTTCATGTAAATTTTCTGACTTTATGCCTGCTTTGTTCCATTCCCGTTTTCACTTTCATTTTCTATACTACTATACCATTCATTAAATATCTGCAACTTCTTAAGCCCTTTGGTTTTCAAAAAACATGTGGAACACAATATAGATACCCCAAGTGTTATGTCTTATTTCGCTCCGTACTGCAAGTATTGGTATCATGAGGAAGCGTCATATGCATAACTTGGACTGTTGGTGCTACCTAAGCTTGGTTTTCAAATCCTCAGTTAATTTCACCTATAATTACATTGGATAACCAGTTATTATATGGTATATCACAGTTGCCGAAAATTCCCAGTGCTTAAGGAATAATTCTCTTCTCTGTTGGGCAATCATAGACTAGGTCTGTTCGGACTTGGCTTCCTCGTAACTGTAGTGGGATGTTCTTTTTTATCTTCTTAAGACATTGAAATTCGTTTTTTGCTAAAGATAAACATAAAATATTAAATTTGTCATCAGTTCGGAATTTTGGCGTAGCGACAATTCAACTACTACTGTTAACTTGTGGGATCAACATGAGAAATGGTTTTACTTTTGCTGTAGAAGGCTTTATGGAGAGGTTTTCCTCTCCATGTTCAAGACTTCCCCTTTTGTTTTCTTGACTTCTTAATGCTTTTGTAAGTCGACAATAGTGGAAAGCAGAAAGTTTACGATGAAATTAGTATGGGCCTGTGATAGACGGTAGAAGAATTTGCTAATCAAGGCAGCAAGCACTTCCAAATATTTTCCAATAGTGCTTACCGGATTTCAGCAGTGCTTCTGGGTAACCCTTAGTTGAGGATTTGGATAAGTATGGTCTAAACTGTTTATATATAGGGCTAAAACTAATGCAATTAACACTATGTAATTACTGCCAGCACTAATGTAAGAAATTTGAGGAAGAGATGACGAATAATGGAGACTGGATGACAAAGAAATGAATGAATGTGAAATTGAGGGGGATGGTTGCTCAAATTGGTTTGCAATCCTTGACAGATATGGAAGAAAATAATACTTGAGCAGTAGCATGTTATGTAAGAGCGTTCGGATGTTTAGAAATGAAAGAGTAAACTGGGATTATAAAATCTAGATTTTTGGATTTAGAAAGTTTGTTCGGAACTTCGGCAAAGTTTTTCTTTAGTGGTATTTATAGTGCGTATTGAACTGAAAGTATGAAGTTGCAGTAGAGTTATAGTTCTTTACACCACACACAATATGAAGAAAGTTAAGACAAATTCTGAGGAAGTAATGTGATGAGAGTGAGAAGAGGAATGAAACAGGAAAAGTGCGAAGTTTTCTGCTTAACAAACACATAAAAAAACGTCGGAGGATGTAAACGAAATAATAAAATTTAGAGAGACCAGAAAGAGATGGACAGATTTGATCTGTCGGTTTGGCAATGGTTCCAGTTTGGGAATGACCACCTGCATCGAGGAGTTATTTCACAAAAATAATTTGAGTGTTTCGTCAAGTATCAGCTAAGAATCTTTTGGGAGTTTTAGCATTAAATGGGAAGAGTAAGTTTGCAACTTCACGATTATTAATGAAAGCCCTAATGCTTGAAACTTTGTCCTTTCCCAAACTGAACAGTTGCCCTAACTTTTATGTAGTCTGAAACCAAGCTGAAGTTGAAAAAATATATATATTATATATCAGTGGCATATCTCAAAGGTTTTAAGAAATGCAGTCGAAGTCATCACCACTTTCACTGTAAAATTACTACTTGATACAAATAACTATTACTAATCCTAGGATACTGTGTACTGTGTACAAGAGCATGTTATCATTACGAATAATGTGAAATATTCAGCGACGAAGTTAAAAATAAGCTGGAATAGTTTCAAAGATTTCGGAATGCTATTGATAACAACTTATATGAATGGAGGCAAGGGCAGTATATAGCAGCAGCACAGACACAGACACAGTGCTCATACCAACTAACTTTGAGGCTCCTGTTAATTTCCTAAATGAAGAACTTCATGAGAGAATAACTGTTATGAGCAGAAGTAAAATGGAGTGAATGAGGCTTATGGATGGAGAAGAGGAAGAATTCAGCGAATGACTCTCCGGTATAGTACCGTCTGCGGAAGCATGCTCGTTCACTGCTTCAGCAACCAAGCTACCTTCTCCAGCTGTTCCACTGACTGTACCTTCGTGATTTACTACTGAAGCTAGTCCAGGTTCAGCTACCTCATCAAGTTGTGGAATGTTACAGTCAAAATCGCAAGCATGCAATTTATCAGCATGCAAACCCTGAAAGGAAGTGGTGTAGGAGCTGATGAGGGTATCAAATACTCAACAATATCATTCCATTTTTTCTGAATAATTTAATCCAAACAATAATTAACCTTGAACATATTTCTCAAACTTTTGCACATGATCACTTGCGCACTCTCTGATTGGCAAATCCCTTTCATTGCGCTAATATATTCTTGTAATTTATTGTTTACTTCTTGGCAGACCTGAAACACCGATTATAAATGGACAAGCAAAAATTGTTCTGAATTGATGCTTATAACAAGTGAAAAATTAAAGTTCAAGTTCACCTAAAGTTACTTTTCCTCCACATTTGTCACTTTCACCACATTTTCTATAATCCCAAACATTTACTGAATTTCTCGTCAAATCCTGACCTGATCATCAGGATGTTCTAGGAACTTTTCAGATAAATATGTTCCAGCGCTAAGTGTCATTTCACCAATTCGCTCTTCCGTTAAGCATTCACGATGTTCCCTCAATATTTCCTGTCCTTCCTGAAAAGAAAATGTCATAGAATTTGCATAAATGTCAAAAAATTGATGCGCTTACCTAATATAAAATGATACAGATCGCTGACATGAAATCTATGTTCTAGGCAATAAATATATGAAGAGGTTTATTGAATTAAAAATTTACTAAACCTTTCTTCTGTATGAAAAAAGTTACTTATATACTATTCTACACAAACATATCAAATTATTGCAGGAATTAAATAATTACTAACCTGTGAACAAGCATACGTCAAGAGATAATAACTCTTCAAAAAGCTGCCTGAATTTTTCCGATGTATCAACAGATCGCTTACTGTGTTTGAAGCAGCAACGATTTCATTATGTTCACATTCATGCTTAACTGGTCCAGCATCCTAAATTTTTTCTTAATGACTGAAGACAGAAGTCGAACATTAATAAAATTTTTTCTAAATGAGGCCATTTTTAAATGTGAAGTTCCAGTCGGAATCAAAGTCGGCGATAAATTGTTAAGACACATAAATTTCAAGCTATTTTCGAAACACTGCATCTAAATTATAGTGATTCAAAACGTCAGCTTATATATACCAATAAAAGTTTTAATTTTAGGTACAAACAACAATTGTTAAATATATTTGTAAACGACAGAAAACAAACAGCTTTCAGCAAAATATTATTTTAGCAATGTGTCGAATAATCATATTATTTTTGCAAATTTGATGTTTTTCATAGGAAAACTTTTTTTTTTTTGAAATTCTCGTGGAACTCATTGCGAAACTAAGCAAACTGTACGTTAAGCCTTACTTTAATACACAAATCGAGCTGTCTTAAATGCTCACATTGATTCTCGTTGATTGTAACGACATTATCTTTCAGTTCATATAATGTCCAAGTCCATTCATCCAAAATATTTATGAAACATTTCACCAATGTTATATAATCGCACACCTTCAAGTTCAATTTAAAGTCATCGCGAGAGATCCTCATTTGTTTTTAGTGTCGGCGTCATTACTATAGGAATTTACGAACGAAAAATATCTGTATTAAAATATTTGAGACAACACTTTAAAGACCAACTTATAGTTGAAAATTCAAGTATGAAATGATTAACTGACCTGCAATGTATTTGTAATACTACTCAATAGTAGCAATAGAGAAAGTGTAAATTTCATCGAAAAATATTCAAATTTGCTGGCAACTTGTAATAAAAACCTTAATAATAATGGCCAGATCGATAGAGTCCTCACTGAGAAATTTTCAAAAATTCATTTAATTTCACCTTCGGAAAATGCTCGTTGGAATCAAAATGGGTGAGGAACGGACACAAAAGCTTTATCTGCAACACCTTTGAATTGACACGGATTCACAACAATTATGTCACAATATCTCTGGAATGAATAGAAGCTCACATTGAGCAGCCTTTTGGCAAAAGAGCTGCTGAAACTGCAAAGTACACAAAAATTAGTAAAAAAAAAAGTATAATGTCCACCAAACTAATGCCATAAAGACATTCATCGTTCGAATAGATTTCAACCTAAAATTATTTTAACAAGCAGGACGTAATGATAAGGCACCTGTCGCATGAGAAAAAGGAGACATTACTTGCAAAGGAATAAGAAATTATTTCAATCAACTTATTGTAATTCAAAAGTTTTGAATAAAAAAATCCAATTAAAAAGAAAAAAAATAAGAAAACAAGTAAACAGCACGATGGAGAATGAGTATGCGGGACAAAATAACACGAAGTTCTTCAAATGGAGTAGTCGATATCTCAGTGTAGTAAGATTATACTTATATGGAACAGTACTTCTCACAAAAAGCAATTACTCATTTCTAATAAATAACGAAATTAGATATAAAACCTGCACAAGAATCCTCTAAAAAACACAGAGTATAGAGAGAAGATAAAGCTAATCAGTTTTAATCACCAATAGCAAAACTGAGACTCCTCTTATACCAACTAATCTATTACTCTGACTTGAGTACTTTCCAAACAGAAAAGAGTAAATGGTATAATGGAATTGACAGTAGCATGGTTCGAATAACTTGGTCTACACAGCTTTTTTGAATTTAAGCTGCTTTTTTGAGTCCCCCGAATCGTAACATTAAAAAAGTTATTTTCCAATATAATTGCAGTTGCTCAACACAAAGTCTGTGGTAAAATTCGTTCCCACAGAATCTATTGCATTACAAAAGGGTGGTGACAAAAAAAAAGAAAAAAAAATTCCTAAGAATTTAGTATGGCTAATGGGTTAATGAACATACTGACCTTTTATCTGATATGAAATGCCATAAATCAGGCGTCGAAGACTGAGTAGAAATTTTTGATAAAAGTACTTCGGACATACCTAAAGGACCCTTGTATTTTAAGATAATGAAAGCTTCAAATTTTCGATAGATTTTAAAGAATAATCATTTTTTGAGACTTTCTTTAAACCCTCGCCTTATAAGATTTCTCCAAATAGTCAAATGAAAAGAATGCAATTTAAAGATGAACATTTTGATGGAAGAAAAGAAAGAAACAAGTAAGGTCAGGTGATTTTTCTGAAAAAAAAAATTTGTCGTCTACAAACATCTTCTAATTGCATATAGAAACTCAATAAAGTTTTTTCCTGTTTTCCCCTTTTTGACAACACTATAATAAGAAACTTTTACATTAAAAATTCACATTTAAAACGCTGAATTATACCTCTCTCAAATGAAAGAAACGCAGCCTTCTAGGAGTTTCTGTCTTCACCGTGCGGAACAATGTGTAACTAAAATCATGCAATGCAAGTAATCAAGTTATGATGATCCACTTTCTTCTTTTGGAAATTTCCTGAAAAAAAAAGCTTCGGGAAATCGGTTGATGCATTTGTAAAGCATTTCTTATTCTTTTAAATTTACGCAAATCTTTTACAATGCCTCTTCAGATTGTGCTAAAATCTGTTATCGTCACCTATTCTAGACAGTATCTGAGGCAAATTTTGATTGTAATCGCAACTGAATGAAGATATTTGACAGCGAAGATGAAAACTTCAGGACTGGAGTTCACGTTTTCAATTAAAAACGCTGAGAACATGCATAAATATACATCTCTGGGAATAATGCAGTTAGAGAGATCACGACTGCACATAGTAAAGTCAGAACTGATTGTCTGCTGATATTGACTTTACTGCTATTTCCGGATATTTATATGAACTTAATTTGGGAAAGATACATGATTTATGAACTTCAAATTATTTTAAGCCATATATGGAGCACAGGATTAAAAAAAGAAAATGTTTGCATAGAGAGAATAAGGGTGAAATTTTTATGAGGAATGTAAGATTTGCTCGCTGATTTGCTGAACAATATCATGGAAGCATTGCAGCAGGATTTGTTAGAAGAAACTACTATCACACATAAATTGCAAATGCTTCAACAAGCCCATAGGAATAAAGTTATTGAGAAATTGCAATACAAACCTAATAACTGTTTATCAGAAGTCAGTCTACGAATAAGTGAGGTCTGTAGGTCTATGACTTTAATATTCTCAAATAATTCCACTATTAGTTTGCATATGTTAATGACATGCCGACGTTCCGTAAAAAAGGAAAACTTGTAAAATAAAATTCTGGTGTGCTAAGTTAAGCTGATACAGCTCATCAGAAATAGCAATGCTAACATGGAAAATTCTTAATTGACACTTGTAATAACTCCTGTCAACAGGCAAATTCGTGTGAAAGAAGCGTTTATTTTGTTAAAAATTTTGAATTAGCCTTAGTAAAAGCTGAGCTAACATCGACGTTCATCCTGATGCAAATAAGAGTAGTTGCTGAGTGGGAAAGGAGCTTGCTTCACAACCGTTATAAACAAGTTTTTCTATAGCAGGAAGAGATCTAAAAGCTTCGTAGCAGGAGTAAGTCCAAAGCAAATAGTTGCCAACTATGAACATAGCATCTTAGTGTCTAGAGCGTTTTCCCGTAGATTTATTTATACATTGTAAGATTGACCGATGAAAGAACTCATCCATCAAAACGTGTGCTGCGAATTTTTTCCTTTCTAGGCATAAGCTTCGGCAGGAAATGTAGTGTACTTAACTTTTCGGCAGTGCACCTTTTTTATGTTCATAACTTTCCTCTCCTCTTCCCTCTTAGCTGCTTCAATTTTTTTGCCGAGAAAAGAAATCTATGTCGAAGAAGAAAAAAGTAGAGTATCATTGGTTCGTTATATTTACCTCGGACACAGGGATGTATTTAGCTACAGGCAAAGAAGACTGAATGCTTGAGCGAAGCACACATAATTGAACGATTATAATGATAAATATCAAAGGCAAACGCTTGATGAGATTAACAGAAGAATTTCAATAAAAGGACCAGTTACATTATTAATGATAAGCTGATAGTGTTTATGGTTAAATATGAAGCTACGACGCATCGAAGAAGGAATAGAAAGTTGTTTTCGCTGTCCAAAATGTTGCGATAGGAATTCACATGCAAATTATACTGGAAAAACAAGAGAATCATTTATACTAAACACGTAAAGCAATATTACACACTGTGATTGTACGGCAATGAAATAGTAAGTACTTCACAAACATGGTACTGCCTGTGAAAAAAGCAATGGCAATTTAGGTGATGTTACGAACACTCCCATCTATACTGACGAATTTTGGGAAATCTGAAAAGAACAAGGACAGAACAACAATTATACACTTTAACCAAAAACAAAAGGTCCTTACTGAGTCTTTGGTCCCTAGACTCGACTGCATGAGTATCTCATCTCTAGAATTCAATTTAAAACATTTAGTGGTCAAAACGTTTTCAACAAAAATGTCGTCAATAATTGAAGTTTTTGTGACGTTTGGTAATAAAACAATTGGGACTTTTTTTTCCGAATATTGAGAGTTAATTTACTTTTGAGCGAGTTAAAACAAAGTTCATTTATGGGGAAAAAGGCTAAACAAATATGATTTGCTAACGAAATTCAGCAATTTATGTATGTAAAGAAATAGAGGATCAATGCCTAGCTGCAGATAAAAGTGTATTAAAAGTTCAATCCAAGTCGCCAAATTAGCAAGTGCCCCAGCAAGTTTAAATTCATTTTGGTCTTCAGGAAAACTGTAATTCACATCATACACTAATACATCTAATTAGGTGCCGCAAGTTAATAACTCATCATTTCCGTGTCCAGTTATTATGGCAATATAAATTTCCTCCTAGCTGTTCAAGAATGACCTACCGCTGCTTATCTAGCTTAGTGCAGTGTTCAGTTCATACATCAGAATAGTATGAGACCTAACAATCCACTCATTATTTCATGCCGCTATGATAAATTTAGGTTCCTGAAAACCTCGAGAGTGTTTCAAGTTCTAAGAGATGGCTCGGCGTGGACAAAAGTCCAAGCGAGGGCGTAAACTCCGTAATCAGGAGGTCTCTAAACGTGATATTCTGTATAGTCCTGTATTTCTCAACGTTCTGCAGGGGAGTTTACGGGTTCTGAAGGTTAGTGGAAGCTTTATAGCTTATGCTGTTACTTATGGTATATTTGTTATGCTTTTTGCTGCTGTATGTTTCGCTATCTTCACTTTTTTCTATGTTTATTACATCAATATTTAGTATTTTTAAAGACAGAGAAAAAACAGAACAAAATAAAAAAAAGAAAAAAACCAAAAAAGGGGAAAAAGCAAATCAAAGCCTGAAGGATAATTAGTGCGAGGATAAAATATAAAATTTATTGGAAAATGTATAGAATTTATTTAAAGGCAGCAAGCTTGCTGTCCACTATAAAAAAATTAGGATATTATAATTCAAATTCAATGGACGCCTTTTATTTCATTGCTCAGTTTTGTCCTTTTACGGTGAAATAAAATAAAACTACTATGATTACAAATGAAGTAAATACAGATTTGAATTACTCCACTATCTCACTAACTGGTAAAAACATTCAGCGTGAAACGTTATTTAGTGCATAAGAATTAGCTCTGGATAATGCGGCTGTTGAACAAAACATTAAGAATCGCCATATCCCTCTAACTATTTTAGTTTTCAATGATTTTCAAATTATTTCCTTAACAATAATTTTAGTTCTGAGATTTTAAATTCAGGAAAGTAAAGTACAGAAGATTAAAAAATGAGACTACGAGACTGAGTAAAATCGGTGTTGTCTTTCCCTTTCTGAAATCTTCAAGTTGAGCCAAACACGATGATGGAAAAAGATGTCTCGAGTGACTTAATGTAAAAGTGTGAGTACAGAAATTTTAGGATTTTTAAAATTCAATCAAAATTTAGCATCAATAAAATTCTGACTTGAAAAATTTATTGCCAAAAATCTGAAAAATGTGCGTGAGCACAAATGTTAATACAAATGAATGGAACGGCAGATGCTGAGAATGATTAGTAGTACAATATAATTATTTGCTTCGTAACTAAATCTCTTTCTATCACAACAATTACCAAATGTGGTATTCGTCCTCATACAATATTAGACAGAAAATGGTAAACTTATCTTTACGAGTCCATCTGACATGCCTACCTTTACTCATTCGCATCTCAGAATAAGTAAGTGACACTATTATATAGTTAAGCTGTAGACTAGTGTTGCTTGCTAAGAACGGTCAAGTACACCTATGTCGCACCAATAACTGGGGAAAGACCATACAGTGGAGAGTTTCTGTTACAAGTACTTTCAAAATTAAACTTCGACTAAAAGATGGAACAATAATTTGAATGTCAATATATTTTTAAGTAAGCCAGGCGTGAAAAGATTAAATCGATTTCGAAATTCGAATACAATAAATACAATTTTGATATTCAACTATGATGAATGCGATTTGTCAAAATTCTCGAAATATGTCTTTCTGAGAACTTCATTACCATAATTTCAATCACGATAATGCCTAATTCCAGAATGTTGTTAGATCATTGTATCGATTATTTTAATAAATATTTCTCAACAAAGTGCAAAGAAAAGTGATGTATGTGTTAAAAATCTTAGAAGCACCATTTAATACTGAAAGATTTTCTGACTAACTGATGATACTATAATTTGAAAATATCTGCCCACCCACAAATGCTTTAATTCATGCGTTAAATCTTAATCAGCAGTTGAACAAACCTTTATGAAATTCAATTTACGAAGTCAATCAAATTTTATTAGGTGGCTCAAAACTTCAACACCTAATAGATTTAATATCCAGGGATTTTCACAGTAAAGTTTGGATTAATGTAAGAAGTTACTACTTGAAGTAATGGTCACTTGTTAAAATTTTCGTTAAGAAAACAGACATGCATGACATCAGAATCATTTGTACTTATTTATTACCCATCATCTCAGTAGTCCACTTCTGAATTTTTTAATAAATTCTTCGTTCAGTATTAACCAATTCTCGCAAAAGTCTTTCATTTTAGTGAAAATCTAGGAATAAGGTGAGTTTAAAACATAATTCGAACTGGAAATTATCAGATCAGCTAACAATATTTAAATTTGCCTCGTAATAATAACAGCAGATTAGGTGAGTATAGGGACAAACATCTTCATCGGGAGAATAAGGGGACAAGAAGTAAGCAGCGTTACATCGGTGATAATTAATAACCCAACCCTTGCCATACATTCAATTATTATTTATTAATTTACAGTTTAATGTTAATCACATAAGTGATGTACAAACAATCGTGGAGAAGCATTAAATGAACCAACAAAAATTGCCTGGGTTCATCAGTTCTCAAAGATCTGTTGGAATATTTCAACTCGACTGTTCCAGATTTTTTCAGATTAGAATTTAAAATAAGTCATGCTGTTCTAGGAATATGAATTGATATTCTGGCTTTTAAACAGAAAAAAATTGAAATGGTCATCGGAAATCATTAACAATGAGCATTAAAGGGATTAATATCGTTTCTCGAAATTATTTTGATTTACCTCTGCCGCATACCCCGTCTATTCCTTGAATTCCGTAAATCTCCTTACTCTTTAAACGACACAATCAACTGTTTGTAGTTTCATAACTCTAGCATATTGTAGAAGACCTCAGGGACAACTTACAAACTCAGAACGAAAACAGCTCACATATACAAACTCTGCATCTACAACCAAAATGTTTTTTTTGAACTGAAAATTGCAACTGAAGTCGTAACAGTGAAAATGAGAAATTTCAAACGTCAGGGACCACCGATTTTTCAAATACAGAAATCGGCAACTTTATGAAGATCTTTGTTGTCAATTATCGAGCCCCGTGAATATGCAAAAGTCGTTTCACAGAGGATACTGTAGACGTTTAGATAACGTCCAGTCTCTAATTAAGAACTGCAGCTCAGGATATAGACAAGTTTATTTTTCACATGAGCATTAGCTCTTGAAATTGAGCAATCACAGCTCACTAGTCTAGAAAATTCCAAAACCGCCGTTTATATTTCTAATTTTTTTCCACTTCCGTTCTGCAGGAATATTAGGTTGCTTTAAATCTCGAAAGATTTTAATTGGATACTGAAAAAACGGATAACAGAAAAAGGACAGATGCGTATTAATTATGCAGAGTACTCATATTAGAATTTTCAGTTTTCTTCAGATGCAAAAAAAAAAAAAGTGTTAAAGAGAAGAAACATCCAACATAATTTCATGTTTCAAACTCTCAAAATTCTTTGGAATTCCTTCTCTTATATTTTGCAACTGGATCTTTACAATTTCCGAACAAATTTAAACATTCAAAATAAATATCTAGAAACATCAAGATATTCAATTTCAAAAAGTTTTGTAAACAATGATTTGAATCAGTTGACGTCGAACAGCATTTTAATAAGTAAAAAGTTCTACGATTCGTTAAAATAATTNNTCAGGGAAATATGAAATTTTAACATTATGATTGGTATCGTTGTTCGCCACATTATCTGGGAAGCTTTCGTTATAAACAGACAACTGAAACTTTTGAAAGCAATATGTTCAACTGTATATTAGGGAATCTGCTGCTATAGCAAGCAACGTCAACTATATAAATTGTCGAAATTTCAACTGCAAATGTTAATTCTAACCCCGACAATTAAATAACGCTCTTTTCCCGGAAGCAAGAAATTCGCAATTTATTAAACCTCATGCAGGACGAAAATTATTGGTATCTGTTTGAAAAACGAGCAAAAAATTGACATATAGCAGCGGAAATTTCGTCAAATTAGATTTTCTGGAAATTGCACAACCATCAGTTAGTCGATTTGATTTAGTAAATCATGTAAATTATGCATGAACTACTTTTGCTCCTGTACATCACTGTTTTTATTCATAGATTAGTGATGTTTTCCCCAAATCATACAAGATGCGAGAGTTCATTAAAAACATATTTAAATTCGGCAGCGGAAATATTTTAAATATATTTATTATACTGTGAATCCTGGATACCGAAAAATTAGGTCCAGTAGGATGTACAGTTGTGCCTGAATTATTTAGCAAATCCGAGACCTCAAGTGGAAAATAGTTAAATAAACAAGACCAATAGTTTCTTTTCGATATTTAAGAGTAATATTTGTTTAAAATAAAGTAGATGCTAATGGACTGAAAAATAATGCACTGAAAGTTGATAGCGCAGAGATGAAGTAAAGTTGATAGCGCAGAGATGAAGTAAACTTCCATGAAATCCAATCAATATATGTACTTGGACTAACAATGAAGAAAATGCTAAAATTTGTTTAAAATATAAGGGGGCGAGAGATCCTCCAAAAGCCCTAATTTTCGCGTTGCTGAATAAATCTAGTTACCAATCAATACGAGTAGTTTCGTACATCTGGAAAATGATTTCAGAAGAGCCGATGAGTACTTAAACATAAGAAAGTTTAAACTCTCGAAGTTCATCAGCATTTGTTCTTTTTACATTCCCAATCCTTTAACAAACACCTATACGGCATGTGAACTAGCAAAGTTGAGCAGAAATGATGATACCTAATCCACTAGTAAAATAATGTCGCTTTCTTGAAGTTAATCAAGAAGATATTTTAAAACAATGATTTTCCTTTCTCATATCTCATCACGGAGAAGGGTTGCTGCCAAAGTATAGAACGACTGAAAGCCTCAAGTAAATTGAAAAAAATTGCACTAGTTTTCACTACTAAAGGCAAGCAATCGAATTTATTCACTAATGGCCAGATAGACTATTTAGAACGACTAAACATTTTGCATCGAAAGCCAACTAATTCTCTGAAGAATGTGTTAAGCAGTTTCAGTGCTTTCAAAACTACTAAACTGAACCGAAAAATGCATCAGATATCGTGGCTAATAAATACAACTGAGCTATGAGGGAAAGATAGAATAGTCGACAAATGCTCAGAATATATCAGACAGCATATTTACTAAAATTATTTGGACGTTTTTATATCTATCAGCGATAAACAGTTTTATTTACATCTTTTACTGGTGTGGTAAAATATAACCTGCCTACTTTGATGCTTCTACCCTGTTAAACACGAGATCTGATTGGAAATCGATATTGATGGCAATGATATTGAAAGTGGACACTGGCTTCTTCCATCGTCATAATGGTACAGAAAATTTCGGATTTTTGAAATTAAATCCAGAAAGTATGATATTGGAAAGAGGTTCATTAAATGCAGGATAGTAGTAAAACCCAAAAATCACTGAAAAATGAACTTTTCCAAACTATGAGATAATACATGCCGTAATGTTGATATATCCTCTGAAAAAATGTCTTGTGTTAACAGTGCGACATAGCGTACATCAAACTAACAAAATAAAATGCAAGAGCAGCTACTAGGATCTTAACGCTTTCAAACTACTCTTTGTACACACTTGCGTACACAATTAATAATATTGATTTTGGTTAAGGGGAAATGAATCTTATTTTTCTTCTATCTTCTCTTTATATTAATCGTTCAAGCCGGAAGACCGAAGTTTGCTAAATACATAAACTCAATTTCTGCAGACATTGGCACATCCTGAAAACGGAAAGTTCGATTTACCCTTCAAGATCATTTCTTTAACTCCAAAAATGAAGCATTTTAAAGAAAACTTGTCTTATTCTACATACCATTTCAAGAAAAGCTGAAAAAAGGTAGAAATCGGTGAAAGTGGGGAACGTAAAAAATTTTATTCCCGTCCAGAAACATTGCCGTCCCGAAACAATCACAGCATTGTACAGAATCATATATTGCTTCCAAATTTCAGCTAAAAAAGATCCACCACGAATTACCCCAAAGAGCAGGAAAAATAAAAATCTTTTGAAAATAGAGAATATTTGTGAACCTCTAAATAAAATGGAAGAGTAATACATAAACAGATCCCCTCAATGCATATTAACTTAAGAAATATCCTTTATGATCCAATTTTTATGATTAAAAAGAGTGAAATTATTTCATTCGATCTTTATTTTTCTCGATCTTTACCTAAGCGTATTCCACGGGATTTGAAAATAACACTTGGATGGCCAAAATTATCCATGACCCTTACGGTTTTTATAAAACAAAATTTGTGGGGAAATGACAGAAGGACGAAAGTGGACACCAGTAGAAATGGAATATGAAGCATTAGTGAAAGGAAATGGCGCGACACAGCGATACAGAGAAGGAATGGCCTGACTAAGCAAACCAAACTATTACTAAACCTTTTGTTTGCTCTTGGCATTTATGGCTATGGATGAATAACACCATAATAAACACACTCATAGGGCACCACACCACATATTCCTAGACTATTTCCTGACATTCTATCCACCAAAAATGCAGCCTGTGGATGACATTGTGAGACTCTTCCCTGTCAATGAGCTTATTCCCTCGAAGACGGAATTATTTAAAAAAACTTGTATTCAACGGATTTCTAAGTTGAAAGAAAGTCATCTATGAAAAGGAATACCAAATGACTTTTGATCCGAAACAACCTCGATTTCTTGCATTCACAATATAACAATATATTATTAATATTAACCGATTACTCACATAAGGCCATAATATGAAATAGAAACAAAATGAGTTAATATAACGTTATTTATAGGTTGTTCGCATGAAATGGTTCGACGCTTCAATCGTATTAAGAGAGGAAAGGGCAACAAATAAAATGAGCCAAGGGTGCACACTAAGTGCAACGCTCTAATGCAACTACTAGAACAGAGAAGCTAAACAATAAATATGGTTCAACGATCACAGCACATCAATCATCAATACCATTTGACATATCGATATGCAGATATTCAGCAGCGTTTGAGTGTTAAGGAGGGGAGTAGATTACTCACAAAATTACCCACATTACTCACTCCTCACTCCACAGTGCAGCTCTAGTCTACCAACGACAAATCCTCAATAAACATCACCAACAGGTACCAAAAACTACGTTATTTCAAAACAATCTCATTTTACTCATCGCCTCAACCTTACAGTACTTGTCACACCACGGTTCTTGAAAACAACGTTCATTTACATATCAAAAAGAACAATAACCTCTTCCAGAAAATATTTAAATCCTGGTTTGACGCAGTTCACAGTTTCAATAAACCTAAGATTCCAAACTTCGTATATTTACATTCCGGAAGAAGCTGATTTCGGACTCAACGAAAACTACGCACCGCAATAGCTTCTTCTCTATAACGAAAACAAAATGATCATTGACCGTAAAAACAAATTTAGGATAACTCATTTCCAGGAACTCTGGATTACAACCATCAAACTTAACTTAAGCAGAATTTTTTTGAATCCCTTGAAATCAGTAACAGCCAACATGCATATTTCTCGGAAGAGCGCAGAAGATAGGAAGCTCGAAAAACTGTTAACAAAATTAATAACATAATAACAGCCCAAACTGTTTAAGAAAAGATTTTGTAAACGACAAAAAAGTTGTATAATCGAGCTCCACAAAAATTCCGGTCGTCGGAAAAAGTATGAACCGAACAGTCTAAAGAAAAAGCAAAATTCCCCATACAAATGTATCTGCACAATAAAAAAGTTCAGTCCAAGAATAAGACTGAAGATGGGGAAAAAAAGTCAGCTAGGAATTGATTCTGATTTGAAAACAGTCCCAAAAATAATAGCAGTCAGAATATACATCAGTAAAATATGAAAAATAAATTCATAATCGATTGAGATGTACACAATAAATCACTTGGATTTTAGACTGGACTTCGTGAAACTTGTATACAGTAAATGAGTTCTGCAAAAGCTTGGAGCACTATGAGCAAAAAAAAAATGTCAAAACGTATAAGATAAAAGTCGTAGAAGCTCAGAATAAAAGGAATAAACAATATACGTTTGTTCCGAAAAGAGTTTAAAATAATGCTAACAATCACTGCAAATTTTAAGCTGGCTTCCAATCAATGAAGATTTCATCAGTAAATACAGAAAGTGAAGGAACAAGTAACGAGGCAAATGGACTGAGTGAACAGCAGAATACGAAATTTTTCCTCTGAAAATCTTTTGACACAAAAAAGTAATACAATAAACAACATAAATGACTAGTAAAGATGATGATAAACCTGTAGTACTACTTTATAAAAAAAGGAAAAAATTGAGAAAATCCAAGAAAAAGTGCAACAAAACACTGCTCAAGACGAGTTATTATAATACCTTCAACCATCACCAGAACCTCAAGCTTCTTAAAAACACCGGCGTAGATCTCAGAAACCACAGGGCATTTCAGTAAAATATTCCTCTCTAGATCCTACGTACACAGATGAGATAGAAAACTTGGCAAACATTCACACAATTACGTGACTTGGATAGAAGAAAAAAAAAGCACTTTGAAAACTGAATTACTTTCGTGCTTCAATTTCGCTCCATCAATTATTGGAGTCTTGACATCAGCAACAGTTAACCAAATGTGGAAGTGTGAAGTGAAATAGTGAAGATAAATACAGATCTGAAGGTTATATAGTTAAAGCAAATCTGAATGATCAATTGTTTGTATTGCAACATCATTTCCGCTTTTTTTGGTTTCGAAAAGATGTCGTCGTCGCCATGCCGGACCCAGCTTCAACAAATACTGAATTACTTTTCAATTCTCTTAAAGATATATCTTTTTGTTTTAAATGTATGTATGTTCTCATTCATCATAAGTTAATAAAATGAGTTGCCCTGACAGATTATTCCCATATGAATAAGTACAGAATGGAAGAGTGATCAATCTTCATCCTCCAAATCTCAATATAATTCTAGTAAGAAACTGTAAAAAATATCTTCAGTGCTAACCAGATAGCACAAATTTTAAAAATTAAAGATTCCCTTCCCTCATGATATCACGAATAACAGCGACAAAACCTTTCTCAGCAATCCACGAAGTTTTTCCATTTCACAACGCATCGTGCTGCAATACTGAACACAATCCCACATCATACGTGCTAAATCAGTATCATCCCGCGTATCCATTGGGATATCTTTATGGAGTGGTGCGGACAGACGAAAGAACGGCACATTCATGTTGTGACACCAAGAACGGGCTCGCTCAACTGGAGCTCCCTCTGTTGCTGTCACCTGAGAAATGTGGTTAACAGATACTGTTAATCCCAATAAATAAATTACCCCAGAAAATTGGAAAATAAAGTGTCTGAAAAACCTGCTCGACGAGTATAACACCCAGATTTTTGATGGCAACAGCAGAAGAATATGGATTTGATGAGATTTCTAAATTGGATGTTGATAAAGGCATTGTTGGAATAGCACCAGTACCAACGCTTAACAAACAGCCAAGCTCTATTGAATTATTTTCTGAACTTGTCTGGAAAAGTCTTGAAAATCATTACGCTGCATCTGGTAATACTTGCATCAAAAATGTTGTTGAAAATTAAAGGAAAGGAAGAAGGTGTGGAATAAAGGAAATAATCAAATTGTCAAGTTCAGCAAGTTGTAAATTAAGAGAAAAAAAACAAAACTGCTCTGAAATTTATTTTAAATACCACCGAAAGGGCAAAAAGTATAAAATTATCGAAAATCTGTAACGTTACCAAAAAATGCTTCGTGGTATTCCAAAATGCTAATTCAGAAAGCAATTCTAAAGCAGGATTATTTGAGATAATGCCACCGTCAATATATCTATTATCAACAGAACTAAAATATGTTGGTGCTGCAGACGTTCGTCGTAGTGCTTTCCATAGCAAAATATCTGCAAATGTATTAATTTTCAATATTACGACCAAGCTGTTTGTTCGCAGAAAAACAGTCAAATTTAAAAGCTAATGCTTTCGAAGATTATCAAAGAAATGTACCAGCCGGGTCAGTGTATCCAAGAGACGCATTTTCTTCGTCTGACAAAGGCAGTCGGAAATTTCGCATCAACTCCAAACGTACTGGGAAACAGTCCGCTCGTACTGTTGTTAAAATCATTCTTAAAAATAGAGACAGATTTTAGATATTAACTATTTTTGCAGCAAAAAAAAAGAAAAATTAATATATAAAGTGAACAGAGAAAGAGTATACTTAGGCCATGGTATTGAAGCGAGAGTCATATCTGTACCAACTTCTGCTTGTATAAACAGTTCTAATAAACCAGTATTGTATGGTCGGGCCCAGCTGTCAAAAACAAGATCTTTCAGGCGCAAATAAATTTGTTGACATTCACGCAATGTTTTTCCTATAAACAAAAGTATGCAGTCAAAATGGTATCTTAACTGACAAAATATATTGCCAAATGAAATCAAAAGCAATTAAGCAACCAGGATTTGTAAATAACAATATACAGATACCAGTGATTTTATGATGACAAGAATTCAAATGGCAATTTTGTACAAATTTCTAATTATTTCATATCATAAATTATTCGATTCAAGAAAAACACGAACCTAGAGCTAAAGCTGCAGCAATAATCCCACCTGTAGAGGTCCCAGCTACCATATCAAAATATGAAAAAAATGGTTCCCCCATCACTTTTTCAAGCTCCAGTAGCATCTGAAATAATGAATGTATTACCATTTAATATCAGTTCCTTTACTTTAGCTAAAACACTAAATTTAAATTGTCTCGTAAGAGAAAGAAAATTTTAGAAACATCTACGAAGAAACACTACCTGTATTATAACAAGACCACGGATTCCACCACCATCAAGAGATAATAAATTCACGAAATCTGGAGTTTCCTTCTTTACTGTTAATTCTTCCAGTTTCTTCATCATTCGCTCATAACAAAACTGTAATGCACAAGTGAAAAAGAAGATGACCGATTCTTGAACTTTGCCATTCGAAAATACAGTAATAACAAAAAACAAATAAAAAGCTATTAAAGCACACACAAACCTTCTGCTTAAAATCCTGAATACAGTTGCCGACTTTAACATCAACGGATGTATCCACATCATCCATGAAAACAGAGCTACCCGTTCGAGGAATTATGTAATTTTCGGCGCTTTCTATCAAAGACCACGAAGCATCTTTCATCTCATCCAGCTTCTTACCATTAACACATCCAGAAACACATCCACTTTTTCCTCCACTTTCACAGCGACGGGCACCACAAATCGCGAGACTTTTCACCAAATCCCATCTGAAAGTTTTTTATGACCAAGCTTACCAACAATATTATGCAAAAACTCTGCAATCATCAAAATTCCAAACTCACTCCTGAAGTTTAGAAGCAAGGTGACGCGGCGTCTCACCATGTTTGTTTTTTACATTTGGATCAGCGCCTAAACACAGAAGCAGTCGAGTCATTAATAAGTCCCTTCTTGAAACAGATAAGTGAAGAGCGGTATCGCCACTTCGATCTGACACATTCAAATCGCAGTTGTAAGATGATAAAGTCATAACCATACCTAAAAATCATTTTCCTATTGACTTAGATTTCTAACACAAATATTTCTTTAAAAGCATAGAATGTTGAAACACAACTCAAGAATTTTTGTCAGTATAAACATCTCCAATAAACCGTTGGTAAGTTATACCAAAATCACAAGGAAACTAATAATCACTAACCAACATCGCCCCTACTGACGTACATATGAATAGGAGCTTGTCCAGCATTATTTCGAGCATTCAAATCAAGTTCCTTGTGTTTAAGGGATAGTAATCCCATTAGCGGTGTTTTGAATTGTGCTGCATGCAACACCGTATTTCCCGTGGCAGGATCTTTTTCATGCAGCAATTTAGGAGAGGCTTCTAGTAATGTCCGAATTACTTCAGCTGATTTTCCTTTACTCTGCATTGCTTCAAATAGTGGAGATCGTCCAGCAACACGAATATTGACTTCTGCACCATGTGATATTAAGGTTGACACAATTCGTGGATTCGCATTTCGGATCGCAATCAAAACAGGAGTATATCCGTCGTGATTGGTTGTATTCAAAAGAGAATGCGTCCTGTCAAATTCCCAAAGCAATTCTAACATCGTTACCGATGCTAAGGCTGCATAGTGTAATGAGTTGTTTCCATTAATATCACGAGCTGCCGGATCGGCACCAAGTTCTAGAAGTCTTCGAACGATTTCCAAACGATGCATTTCAATCGCAAGCATTAGTGGGTAACGACCTTCCGGTTGAGCGGTCACTTGAAGCATCCTGAACAGAATCATCTCAGTCTTGACTATGTGTTCAAAATGATTCTGAAAAAAAATGTTCTGAAGCGGCTTACACATCAAATAAATCTTCGTTCATTGCTTGAAATCTTTTAATGCTTTCATCTGCAAAAAAATCGGCCCGATTCGTTGCGATGGCAATCGGAACAATTAGCCAAAGCGGATGAGCACGGAGCGCAGTTACCAGATCCCGTACCAACCTACGATTGTCGCTTTGCATGTCTGTAAAAAAGTTAGTGAAATGGTGGAAAAGTGGATAAGCGAGGGTTCCAATGAAGAAAGAACATTTACTCAATAGTACGGTATACTTACCAAGTAACATGAATAATGCTTCACAGTCATAGCACCGATTACATAAATCGATTGCTTCCTGGATTTCATGGGTTCGAAATATGCTTACAGTAACAAGCAATTCAATCTCATCTCGGCTATCATTTTTTTCGTCGCTTTCCTTCGAAAAAAGCACATGGAATAGTGGTGCTGCGGGTCGATTTTTTAGCGTGCCTTGCACAACGCGTAATCCTCTCTTGCTATTACTGTGGGGGTATACGGCATTATGAGCTCGGAGTAATTCCACTGGAAATGGTACTACCTAAAACAGTCAATGATATGCTCTATTTTCTGTGAAAAGAGATTTAAGGCTGTTTAAATTGTACAACGTGTAAATATCACGTATAAGAACACAAAAATAAAATACTTCATAACAATCGGAGGGTATCCAGTAATCTTCACCAAAAACGCGTTCTCGTGCACTTGACCACAACTCGCCAAGTTTATGTGAGACTTGAGCTAAGGAAAATAAACTGAAAAATTCGAAATTTGTAGAAGGAAATGCAATCAATATTGGATCTCTTGCGTCCTTTGTATTTGTCAGGTTAATTTGAGTCAGCGCTGTCAGTTACTAAAAAAAAAAAATTCCAGAAAGGTATCCCGTACAACAATATAGCAACGATAAGTTTTGCATGCCCACAAAAATCTGACCTTGGTCTGCCCGTGGTTTTCCTTGTTGTTGGTGATGGTGGAGGTGTTGGAACGCCTCCTTCAGCAGCCGCTAACGTTGTCGATGGAATGGTTTCCATTTCGGATAAAATTGCAGCTGATGTTGCTTGGGGATTCGTTTCAGTTCCAACGACTTCACGTGAAGATGAAGATATTTTGAGAGTTGTTTCGCTAATTGTTGCAGCTAGATCATTGTATAGCAATGAAGGGCTACCAACTTGGTCATCAATTACCCCAGCTGGATCCGTATTCTCAGTTTTATTCCCATCTATATTAGTTATCTGGGAACTAATGCCCACAGTAACGGTTTCCAGTGTCGAAGCATTTAAATCCGTCATCAGTGGTGCTGGTCCAGGTTTGTCTCACTCTTCAATGTTCATCACAAATCCTTTCACCTTTAAAACATTTTTGCTGAATGCTGATCAGAAACGATGCAGTATAATTCATTCGACGATTGCATAGTTAGTAACCGTACAACATGGAATTTAGCCTCAGCTAGTTACAAGTATGCAATGCTTCCTACCTTCCGCAAGCTTCCATAGCCTGCAATAGCGGGACGAACTATTACACATCTTCCTAGTTTCACTGTGGATTCTTCTTCAGCTTGATGGCCATTTGAAAATATATTCAGTATACATATCACTATCAAAATTCGCTGGGTCCAAAATACACATGCTTATCATCACTTGAAACTTCCCTAAGAACGAATTACTAAGCATACAGATTTCTTGTCAAACAAAGTATCCAGCAGATAAGATTGCTTAGAGCTAAAAAATTGAACATTTTGCTGCAGATTGTACGGAAATTCCTAACTGACAGGAACACTTCAAGGATAATCCACGTAGAGAGCTACCAGAAACTCCCTCCCCTCCCCACTTTCCCCCTACATGCACATCATGCACTCCCTCAGTTATAACAAATTAACTTAAAACGCGGAATATATCGTTCTGCAACTCATTTCTCAACCACTCCTACATATTCTAACAAGAAATGCACATCTTTCAAATTCTCATTACTCTTCGCATCCAAACCTATTTTATTACTTACAAGCCTCGCTCGACAATATTTTTAACCAAAGTATCTCTAATTCTCCTTGAGACCACCATCCTTTTGCAATCTTCATCCAACCTCGCCATCTGCCCAACGCAAAGACATTTACGGCCTTCATTTACTTGAAGTCAGTGAGGCGATGGTATGCAATAGTACATCCCAAGGAGATGGCACTTACAGATGACTATGAGTGGGTCATCAGTTACTCCCTATCTAACCTTTATTTTTCCATCATTTCGTCTCGCTTCGAAATCAGAGGTGCTTGCATTCCTATGGTATAGATTCCTGATGACTTTTTGTTGCAGCTAATCAGACCTTCTCTCACGCTAATCGCCTGCATACTAACTATTTTTCGCATTTTCGATTGAATAAATTCAGGATTTTGTTTATACGCCAATTACACAGTTTCTGGGCATAATGTGGTTCGAAATCATTCAGTTCGTTTGGTGATCATTTATCAAAATTTGTCCAGCAAGAAGTGAATGTTTCATAATGATTTTTGTTTGGCAATCTTTGAATGTAGTAGGTATAATCCTGTAATGAATACGAATTGTATGTTTCAGAACAGTGCATTTTTCTATGATATCAGTTCTTCCATGCTTATTTAACAAAAAGAATAAAAACACTACTGTGCAGTCTACACATAACAACCATTTTATCTGTTTGTTCGTTATGGAATGCTAAATATTCCACGTTTAAAACTTGGGAATTAAGTTCCAGTGTCTTTCTGAATTTAAGAGCTGATAAAGGATTACACATAATTTGAAACGGTCAGCTGTTCACAACCGCTTCTGATTACTTACAAAGTATGTTTCCATGGTGATGTTATGGTTGTTTGCAAATCTTCTAATGATGCAGCAGCAATAGGATTCACCCATCGTATGACACTAATTGTCAAACTGTCCTTTTTATTCAATCTGATTAGTTATTTAAAGAATTAAGGAAACATAATAAATTTTAGGGATCGATACGTTAGAAAACAGTGTGGCAAGTAAAGATTTTTAGAATTTACAAGCGGCAAATTGTTTCATGAACTGAAGCTATGACTAAAATTCTTATTTCCCTTAATGAGTTTCATATGATTGCTGGAGAATTTGCTGCAACTTTAAACACTTGCATCGTTAACAGATGTACGCAGTCGTTGGTGCATTTAAAAGTTCCAAAAAATGTAAGATTGAAAAATTATCTTAATTAAGAGCCCATTGAAATGAATATGCCCAGTACTTTATATTGATCGTCTGCACATGGGCTTGTCTCTGTGTGTGTGTTCCAAGTAGGACTCATAAGGATTTCAATGGCTTCAGTGAGGCCCTTTTTTTTGAGGTCTCAAACATACCTTTATTGCTCCAGGCATAGCTAAGCTCCTTCTCGCCTAACACAATCTTCGCAGTATAATGACTGTAAACAACTAAATTTTTTAGATAACTGTTTAATTTTTTAATATCTTTCCTCAATTTGCACTCTCAGAAAAACTCCAGAAGATCTGTGACCAATTTGAAACGTCCTTACCATCACGTGACGTACGCCAAACCATTTTCCAGAATAGATAGCGAAAGTTGCATTTCAGAACTTTTAGTCAGAAATGGATCGTCGCGGAGCATTTCAGGGTGGTTTCGGTAGTGGCAGTATTGGCAGTTTTGATAGTCACGTTTCAGCCGATCATGTTGAAAGGTGGTCCAGGTATTTGAAGCAAGCTACATTTTAATTAGGAGGAAATATTCACATCCTTCTTCTTGCATTCTTCAAGAAGAGGAATTCTTCTCCACTTATTTGATCCGTTGGAGAAAAAATTAAATTTGAAACAGTTGTCCAGGTCACCCTTTTAAGTTTAGGTGTGGAAAGTCATTTCCTGTTGCTTTTTATTGGTTTTTTAAACAAAATTTCCCCTTTTTATTACTTCTAATCGTGATCAGTTACAGTCACAGAAGCATAAAATAAAAAGACAATTGCGCATTGCAATATCCTTTAACTAATCGAATGTCTAAAATTCATTTATGCCAAATAATATCGGAAAAAAAAGAGATCGCTGCTTCAGCATCACCTTTATACTTTTTTCTACTGATTAGTTAAGTGTTTTAATAGTCGAGACTAGTGAAGAAAATAAGACTCATTATCTTTTTTGTTTTTCAAAAAATTTCGAAAGTTTTGCAGTTCAACGAGAAATCGAGGTGGTGGACCACGTCGGATAGGTAGTGGTTTACGTCGCATAACTCTTGACTCGGATAAACCATGGATTCCGGTAACAAAGCTTGGCCGTTTGGTGAAGGATGGACGGGTAGCCACGATCGACGAAATCTACCGTAGATCAATACCCATTCTAGTCGGTCTCCTATTATAACTTAATTATTTTGTTGGCTAATCCCAAAACCATAACATTTCTTCTTTGAGTCGAAACCACTGTGGACTTTGAACTGTTGAAATTTATGAATATTAGAAATTTGCTTAAAAATGCAAACGTGCATATCTTTAATAAAAGAACATTGAAGTAATTAATTAATGAAATGTTCAATTTTCACAGATAAAATCATTCAGATAAGAAGAGTTGTAGGAATATCAAATTGTTGACGTACTGGTGCCAAATCTCACGGAGCAAGTGCTAAAGATTCTGCCAGTACAAAAGGAAGTTCGAACTGGGCTACGCACTCGATTTCGGGCGTTTGTTGCCATTGGTGACGGGAATGGCCACGTTGGTCTTGGGATGCAGTGCGCGAAACGTGTCAGCACTGCTATTAGGCGTGCCATCTACCGTGCCAAGACAGCAGTGGTACCTGTACGACGAGCCTATTGGCGTACGGAATATGGGCTACCCCATACGATACCCTGCAAGGTATTCAACATAACCTGTTGACTCAATATTACTGCTTTTCGGTTACGTCCTTACACTAACTAAACTTAACGTCAAGATTTCAAATCTAAATCTCAAATTTGCTAATTAAAAGAAACGAAATTTATAGATAGTAGTTCGCTATTGTGCTGTTCGAGTAATACTTCATCCAGCCCCTCGTGGTACCGGTATTAGTGCACCACCGATAGTACAAAAACTGCTGAACCTCGGCGGCATTCAAGATTGTTATACTTCAGCATCCAATTATACAACGTTAGGACCTGTTGCGAAAGCTACATTCCTCGCCATTCAGCGTGCTTACCTGTATGAAGCGAACAGTGAGAAAATTGAAGACAATACATTTTCTAAACTGCCGTCATTAGCTAAATCTGACCGGTACATTTTATAAAGTAGCGTTTATGTCTGGATTCTCTAAATTCTTCCGACCAGTAAATTAGGATGTTTTGAAAACAAACTGCATGTTAATGATATACCATTGCTTACTCGGAAAGCCAGTTTACAACAACAACATTTTCCGTTGATGCAAAATTTCTACTACGAATGTTTTGTGGCTTCCTACGATTGAATTCATTTTTTACTTCGAAAGAGAATACCATTCTCAATACTTCGAAGTTTTCATATTAGGTGGTTTCCAAAATGTTTAGTATCTGTCTCTCACCTTATTTCATTTTTACAGAAATAATGTAATGACATCAAGCTGAGTTGCTTCCAGTGATTTTTTTATTGTCTCCACTTCCGCACTGTGATTTCTGAAAATGCATTTTGTTGCTATTTGTTGACAATGTCCTATTCTACTTTAGTCCGAAATCCAAATTTTTGGGTTAAAATCTGGAAGTTCCAGTTTGAAATTTAATCTCGTTACATGACAAATAAAAGGCATTTTTTGCCTTCACTTTCTTTTGATACTAAATTATTGCTAATCCACATTCTCGTGTTGCATTTTTTTATGTTCGCTACACAAAATAAACTTTTAAACTTTCGTGAACTTTTGTGCAAGAACCGGACACAATCTCCAGACTCTTTCCTTATCTGACTGGATCTGGAAATATTCCACGGATACAACAACTACATTTATTTAATTCATCTAGTTTCAAGAAGAAAACCCATTTAATGATAATTGTAGAATGATTGAATGAAAATGAGATACTCCAGACACTGTTCTAAATAATTTTTCAAATTGAAGCCGGTACTTTCCATTATACATAGCTCGGCACCCTTTTTTTTTTCAGACATTAAATTACTGACATATTGAAATTTGGCAACTTAAAGTTCATAAGAATAAGAAACCTGTTGTCGCATAATTGCCGTTTAACTATCTATCTTCTGCTTTCAGGAAAATGAAATTTCCTGGGGGTTCGTGCTTTTTTCGCATTACATAATGTACAACCTTTAATCAATCCCATTTTCTAGATGACCAATCGCTCACGATCACTGGCAACTCGGGTCACTGCAAGTTTAACAACATCTCAGCAATTTTCGTGCTCTCTAGTTACCGCTGTAGTTACCAATTTTTTTTTCTTTTTT
>PQVD01001163.1:9885-20554 GCA_003012265.1 Setaria equina
TTACAGATTTCATATATCTTCATTTATATCTAACAAACAGTTTACTTCTTCGCAGAAGGAAGATATGGATGGAAAAATCAGCCTGGTGGAAATGTCTGTTTCCAACAATGAACTTAATGTTTCACCCTAACTTGTTGTTTTCAGATGGTGCAGAAACTTGGATAACAAGTTTTTGGATAACAATGCCGAAAAGGAATTAAAGACTTGTTTACTTAAAAATGATGAACAAAGGCGGTAAAGTGTGCCACTGGTTACTTGCCAGGTAAAGGACGTTCTGCAAATTTACTTGTTGGGACACTATTCAGTTAAGCATTCAAATTCATTATAAGCCTCAGATTAATACTAAATCCAGTGACAGTTCTCCCTATTAATGATTTCACCTCATGTTTCTGCGGGTCATACATTAGTTTTACAATTTTGGCAGTCCTTTTATATTTAACACCAGCTACTGTTTGAGCAGTATTTATGGAACTTATAGGAATGTAGCTTAAAGAAAATCTGCAGCTATTCATCGATGACGTTCCCACTATATTTTACGCCTTCAAAAAAAAAAAAAAGCCTTGCTACATTTCTATCCAATATAGCATATGTCGTCAATTCCATAAAGTGCTACCATAATAAATGTAAAGCATATATTTCAAGTACAGCACCTTCAACTTTAATACTTCCCTTTTTCAGTAAGATTATTGGGTATTAAAAGAGACTGCCTAGTTTCTTTCAATTTAATACCTATAAAAATACAAAAACTAAAGTGACATCAACCAGGTTACTCCCCTCACCACAATATACCAACTCTTCTGACCTACTGTACCCTGATACTAAGGCTGAAATTTACATTGTACTTCGGAGGGGATGAATTTTATTGTGCCACATTTTGCGGTCTAGTACGGCTAAAAGGCGCGAAATTCTCGATATTTGAACTGAAAACGAGATGTTTTGAGCGTGCCGGGGAAGGTATGAAGAGGGATTAGACTGTGAGGAAAATGCTCAGTGAATTGGTTCCCGCCACTTTCATCCTATTTCATTTTTTCGAAATTCATTTGTCTTTTGTTGTCTCGTTTAATTTTGTAAAAATTTATTCAAAGCAATTTTTTATGACTACTGTACACTTATGCAGTATATATGTTGCTTAGTAGTTCCTTTATTAATATAAATCAGATAGTTTTTTTTTTCCTTTAATGCACACTGAATAAAATGGTGAAGGTGGGTAGAACTTTATATATATATTCATAAGCTTGTTATTCATAGAAGTAGATTTTTTTGGAAGATTCCATGCTGCATTATCCTGATTTTTCAAATTTTAGCATCCGCATAACAGCATTTGTCACTACTAACAATGCCACTGGAGGAAGTTAATGTTAATTCTAATGATTTATTGAATGTGAAGGAGAATTTAACTAATCAAAAGGTTGGAATTTTAATAATTCTAGAGTTTAAAGCACTCATGTTCACAGTTTCGGAGATTTCTATTTTTATAAATTTGCAGAGATTGCTCTTTTATTGTTCTTTTCAATTAAGTTTCAGGCGGAGCTACCAAGCGTTGCTTGTAAAACAACGTCTGCTACTAGTACTATATGCGAGTCAAATGCAGAGATTTTGTTGGCTGAAAATCCAAATCGTTTTGTTATATTTCCTATCCGATTTCATGACATCTGGGATTTTTACAAAAAGGCTTTGGCCTCATTTTGGACTGTTGATGAGGTTAATTGTTAGGGAATTTAATAGATCATTAGTGAAAACTTTCAAATTATAAAATTCTTTTTTTTCAGCTGTTGTAAATTGTGAAAATCACTAAGGATGAAATTTCGAGACGAAAATTTTGTCTCGAAAATTTTCGAAAATTTCAACACAATCTGTTGTTGTGGCATATTTTTAAACGAGAATGCAATCTAAGTTTTAGGTTGACCTGAGTAAGGATTATCGTTATTGGAAAAATTTAAACGATGGAGAGCGTCATTTTATCTCAAGAGTCTTGGCATTCTTTGCCGCCTCAGATGGTATTGTTAATGAAAATTTGGTATGATTCTGATTTAATCTGTTGGGATTAATTTCACGGAATTGAAACAAAAATAGATTTTAAAATATGAGGAGTTCTACACCTCTCTTTCAGGGCTGTTTTATTCCATTACATCTTTTTGAAGGCAGCTGTTTTCATACTCTTCAATTCATTTATTTTAGGTAAATCGTTTCTCGCAGGAAGTTCAGGTGCCAGAAGCACGATTTTTCTATGGTTTTCAAATTATGATCGAGAACATTCATTCGGAGATGTACGCCAAAATGATTGATACCTACATTCGTGATGAGAAAGAGAAGTACATAATTTACCAATCTGCCTGATTTTTCTTTGCATGATATCTTTGCATTTGTGCAGATTTTTTGATTTTTCCGTGGCCACACAATAAATCTAATCAGATTAAGCACATTTTTACATTGGATTTTGACAAAACTTTTGTTTACAAAAATGTTAACGAGTTTAAATTCACTGTTTTGTAATGTTTGAGGATACACAAATAATTGCATATTTGCCTTGTCCAGTCAGCTTGATAAACATTGAAATTAGTCACCCTTTTGATTCTTAAGATCTCTCTTATTCAATGCAATTTATGAATTCGAATTCATCAAGAAGAAAGCTGAGTGGGCACTATGTTGGATTGGTGATATGAATGCTCCGTTTGCAGAGCGACTCATAGCTTTTGCTGCAGTTGAGGGTATCCAACATTTTTTTTCTCAGAGGGTCAATCACTTTTATTGCATTCATTTCCTTTTCCTTTTTTTTTTTTTTTTTTTTTTTATCCTTTAATCACCAAATTTTGAAACAGAGTGTTCTACCTCATTCGATAACACAGGAAAATTGTAGGAATATTTTTCTCCGGAAGTTTTGCTGCGATATTTTGGCTGAAGAAACGAGGTTTAATGCCTGGCTTGGCACACAGCAACGAGTTGATTTCAAGAGATGAAGTAAGCCATATGTAATTATTAATCATTCATCATTAGATAATATTTGTTGGAAATCTGGTTGTGGTTCAGACCGAGGATAAAGTGTTCATTCACTCACGTAGAAATGGATACTATACCAAGACCATAATCGAACTAGATATGTTGGACTCACGTCAGGCATATCAGTTGTTCTTACCCATGGTGTAAGAGTAAAATAATTTTTTTTTTAAGAGCTAAAGAGCTCATTGGTGAGGATCTTACGCAGTTTGTTACGTGGAGAAAATTTTGTGAAATTTAATTACAGTATGAGTGTCTTCAATTTCAGGGCTTACATCGTGACTTTGCCTGTCTTTTGTACACCTACATCAAAAATAAGCCTTCGGAGGAAAGAATTTACCAGATTATTCGCGAAGCAGTTGACATTGAAAAGGTTATCCATATTCTTGTTGAACTTTTTTTACTCAGTTGTTGGCAAGTAATGTAAATTCCATTTTGTATGTAAGATGGTCGCTCACCTTACCTCTTATTTGAAATTCAGGAGTATCTTACGGAAGCACTACCGGTTGACTTAATCGGCATGAACTGCAAATTAATGTGTCAGTATATTGAATATGTAGCCGACCATCTACTAACGGAACTCCACTGTACGAAGGTGATCCATTTTGAGCATAGTTAAATTGTAGCTAAATTTTTTCCATGAAATTCCTTGGATCTCTCCTGTCCGATTCCTTGATAATTACGAAGCCAGTACTGTAGGACTGGTATTTTCTAGCTGCATAATTCCAGATCTATTATTCGGACAATCCATTTGATTTTATGGAACGTATATCGATCGAAGCGAAAACGAATTTTTTCGAGAAACGCGTGAGTGAATATCAAAAAGCCGGTGTTCTAAGCAGTGAAGAGGGGAAAAGTTTCAAGTTAGACTCAGACTTCTGAGTTTTCTGTGTTGCATAATTATACCTCACGGTTCATAATCTCTTGTATCCAAGTGTCCCTGAATTACCAGATACTAGCATACTGGTTTAATCCCTGTTATTGCGTGTCTTGTTGCATGAAAGAAAATTTGAAGTATCCAGACACTCGCTTGAGATTCCTCTCGAAACTGGGGCCTTCGATTGTCTGATGCCTTAAGCTTTTTTTCTCAAACTACGAAGTTCTGCTATCTTATTAAATGGCCTGCACATTTCTAGCATTTAACATTCTGAAGTCTTTTCAGAAGAGATCAGTTCTGTATTACTTTAAGTAGGAATAAAGAATAGTGAGTAAGAGAAAGAAGAGTTTATTGGTTTGTGTTCCTTCCTGTGTTATTGTTGCTAATGTTTATCATTCCTAATTTCCGAGAAATTTTGCTTTCTCTTTAAATATTCTCATGTTTTGTGTCACTGGAAATTTTGTATTTACCTACATAATGCAAATATTACTGGTTGTTGTGGTGTTGGTTTTCTACTTCCCGCACCTTTCATTCGATGGAAATATGATTTTTATAGCGGAGTTGTGCTTTTCGAATCGAAATTCTTTGTTGAAAGATGTTTGGACCATCAGAAAATGGTACAATCTTAGGAAAAAGTCTCTTTAGAACTAGAAAAAAGCAAGTGAGGAATTGAGAAGTGTTAAATTTAACGTGTCCGGGTGCTGGAAAATGCGCTCATTTTAAAATGTTTGGAGTCACAGTTCTCATGCTTGACAAAATCAAAGTATTTCCAAGTCTCACATATTTTTCATAAAAAGCCAGTGTAGAAGGCGTTTATGTTTTTTTTTTTTTTTTTTTTGAAAAAGTGAAATAAAGAATCACACAAAAACTGGAACTTAGAAGACTTGCATAACAATTTAGTTTGGCTCAGTTTTTTACTACCAGATAATCTGAACTATAGAAAAATGGCAGATTTCCCAGCCGTCAATGTGTTCCTTATATTGACTGATATAACTCAAACTTATGAACGCCTCTTCAGTTTCTCTTTCAAACTGTTTAACTGAAATGGTGTGCTGGAGCTATCTGTCATTATCTCATGCAATAATGATAGCACAATTTGTAGCAATCTATCTGGAACAAATCAAAAGTAGGACTATTACCATTACACTCCGTGAACAGATGAACAAACATATCGTAGAGGGTCTTAAACACTAAGAAAAGTGATTCCAGCTTTGAATCCTGAAGAATCGTACTGCTGTAAGAAATAGATTTCATTATAGGAAACGTGGTCGTATCTCGTATGTTTATGGTTATAGGAGAGCTAAACAGCAAGGATACGATTGATTGATTGTTATGCTTGAAAATATTTGTTTGCCTTTGACTATTAATAGAACAAGGTTTTCCGGAAAAAAACTTTACGTTATTTTCTCAACCATCAATGCATTCCTTCATGATCTCCGGTCATAATCTCTGCATTAAATAACCTTTCATTTTCAAAACTGAACAAATAATCGATGTCAATAGTTTATCTCTCTTAGTTTGGACTCATAATGAGTGGTCGGGTTGTTGACGAAGAAGGCATGGGAGAGAAATTAAAATAAAGTTACAATTTTTCATTTAAGAAATGTATTCAAGGATCACAGACAGCTATAATCAGAAAAAATCAAAATAATGTTACAAATAATCGAAAAAGCATCTATATGAAGCAGCAAAAAATGTTAAGAGACTTAAGGAAGCAGCAAAAAATGTGAAGAGATTTAAGACAAAATGACAGACTGAATGCTATCGATTCTCCGCAATTTCACCGCATCTTTCCCAAAACACCCTAATTGAAATTCCAAAGCACAAAAATGAATAATAATGATTAAGGAAAATTCCTTTTATTCACTTTATGTCCCCACCATTTGCTTCCTTCCTAGAATCTTCATCATTACTCATAATATAACTATCAAATATCTCAGAAAAATTTTTTTTTTCTTTCAGATCAGTACACAAAAACAAGGCGAATCAGGGAGTTAGAGGAAACAAAAATTATTACAACAGGATGGCTTGAAGCACAATAATCGGTAAAATATTTTTTAAAAAAAATAATTCAACATAACTGGTAATAAAATATATTACAGAAAACAGGCTGGGAAAGTTTTTAAATTTCAATCCTTTTTTTAAAAAAGAATTGAAAATGGACGTGGGTTTCCAATCTACGCTTCTAATATTTTTCACACTTAAAATTTTAACTTCCGCACTCAATTTCAGAACGTACAGCACTAATTATTAAACAAAAGTGTTAATTTTTACCGCGTGCGCTCGAGCATGTTTACTGTATGACTAGTATTAACTTAATTCAAAAAACCGAATGACATGACTGCTAAATCAATTTCCCGGTATTTTCAATCGACTTAAACCATAGTGAAATAGAGTTACCTATAAAACATTCCGAAAACCTTATTCATCAAGAAATTTTTGGAAAAAAGTCAAAAAAAATTGTCACTGACAAAATAAATAGAAAAAAGACTTCAAATAAATTAATTAAAACAAAGAAAAAAATATATTCGAGATAAGTTCATATAATTCAGGCAGAAGAACAAAAGTTGGAAGGCTCATAAGAGAACTAAAATTAAAAAAAAAAAATTAGGAACGAACTGGCGCTTAGTGAAATAAAAGTAAATCAAGCATAAATTCATAGAAACAGTAGAAAATATCTTCAGATTAAAGGTTTCCTTTCATGGAATCAGGACATCTTTAATTGAATTTTAATGACATTTCTCTGAAAAAAAGTAATTCTGCAATCTTAGTCCCAGCTTAATTGAAATATGCTATCATAAACGAAAGATGAAACGGGACAATTTTGTAAAACAGAAACTTGTGATAACTGAAAAGAATTTCCCAGCGAACAAAATTCCACTACAAAAAATTTGTAGTCGGCAGAAAAACTGATAAATTTTCGAAAATACAACTATTTTCACAGTATAATTAAATGCCATGATTAGAACTCACGAAACATCGCTCCGTTAGGAAATAAATAATCCTCTCGCACAATCTCCATAGCTTTTTTTAGTTAATATTACTTCTTTTTCAGATCAATTTTACCATCTAAGTTACAATTTTTCGAAGAATTTCGGGTACTGATTCAAGATTTACCAACATAAATCCCGTAAGTTTCATTCATGAGCGGTGATTTGAAAGAAAACATGGGGGTGAGTAAAAGTCACACAACCAAACCGAAAAATCTGAAAAATCAGAAGAAATATGGAATACTTCTAGGGTTACGTCGTGACTCATCGGATAATTAATTTGTTCTTAGTTATATGCAACTGGTGCAGCATTCAATCCAGGCACATTATTATTATTGAAGGAGTGGCGTTGATACCCACGTAAAACTCGGTCCTTTAACCTGAAACCAAAAACAATGCTCAAAAAAGAAACACAGATGAACCAGTTCTTTAATCTCCTTTCATCCGGCAATTATATGAATCAGAAACCCAATACCTACATATTATTATCTCTGCATCTAAAAAAGGAAAGGAAATGAAAGAGGGATAAGGGACAATGGTAGTATGCACTGCATTTACTACTCTCAGCAAATGCAGATGAAATTATAAAACAATAGTCAGTTCACTGACCGGCACTTCTAAATGTGGTATAATAGCGAAGAGCCATCATCATAAATATTAAGAAAAAATTGAAGCTTTTGAAACAGAATAAAAATGATCTATAGTCAAGAGTGACAACGTCTTTCAAGCAAAATATTAGAATTTGATGACTTCGAAAAATTCAAAAGATGCATACCTGTCATCACCGTACTCACAAACAATACATTTCTTATTTCGATTAAGTGCCAGTAAAACTTGATATGCGTGAGATGATTTCATGATTGTGTTGTATGTACAATTGCGCAACAGTACCAAATTTACTTCCAGTCTCTGACAAAAAAATGTAAACATTTCAACTTTAAGAAGTTTGAACTAAATGTATTTTATCATCTTATATAATATACTGAAATCCGGACAAAAGATTCTGCATTATGATTATCTTAATCATAATTCTTGAAACCAAGCAAGTGAAGAAAATTTGTTGTGTTTATAAAGAATTAAAAGCGATGAACAGACGATACCTAAAGTGATTTATGTAATAAAAATGATAAAACTTACCTCAAGTGTACGTTCAACATCAGGGATATCGGTCATTTTGAAATCAACATTTAGAAATTCGATGGATAGAATTCGCCATGCTCTAATGTGAACTATACCACGAAGTAATCGTTGAAAAGTAGGATAATTGGCCTAAAATAAATTGTAACAACGAAAAATAAGTGCTTTATTGAGAGCTGCGAAGATTTAGGAGTGGCACAGGTGATAGAAGATGACAAATAATCCAGAAATATTCACCTTCCAGAGAAGAGAAGTGCAAAACTAAAGTTTGTCGAAAGTGTATATGCATATATAGTTGGTTAGAACAATGCAATAAAAGAGAGAAATTAGGCGTACAGCAAATGGACGAAGATCGCATCTTGAATGGAATTGCAGGATGAATTTACCGCTGGTTGTTTCCATGACTGATAAGCGATCAGGTGATAGGCCCACACGATACATATAATCGACACCGTCCAAGAACTGCTGACCCGATGTCTTCAGCAGCAATTTCTCTGTTGCCATCGCAGTCAAACTTTTCACCAAAATCATCCTAATGCAAAGTTGCAAAAATGAAATCTATTTGCTCTCGCATAAATTATGAGGCCAAATAATACTTCTCGAAATTATCAGGAAATCTCGATAGTCGAGAATATTTCATTTACCGAACTGTACGTAACATATAGGCTCTAATTTTACAACACTCTCAAGAAATCATAACTGAAATGCACTCAAAAACGAACAACTACTGGATGACAATTGTTTGGAGTTCAAAGGTGACGGGCAATGATAATTGCGCAGCTACTACGAAAAGGACAGAGAATGGCATCTGCCAGAGATAAGGAGAACAAGCAAATGACAACACACTACAACGGTAGCAGTGATTGAGAATGTGGCACAGACGCAATGAATGTAAGATCGATCGTAACCTCTCGGCAAATACGGATGTCCCTCCGCATTCTAACACTGCAATGGATTGCTTGCGAATTTCAGATCGCGTACCAATAGGTAGTGTCAAGTTTTCATGGGCCGTGTTATAGCTAGGACATAGGGAGGTCGAAATCTCGAGGTGGTATGTTTAGTTCTCGATGGTTGCTGTTTCCTTTGTTGTCACTTAATCTGACTATCTACCGCATATTAGCAATAATGGGATTATTAAAATTCGTTGATCTACACGGTCATCACTGCTGTTGTATGAAATAGTGGATGAAGCATTAAATCTGGAAAGTCTGAATTATCTTCATAACTACAGTAGATGGATATAATTTACTGTTAAATTAGCGCCATGATCGTAATCCTATCATTTAATGATGAAATTATCGAGATGATTTAGATTGTTTGTAACGGAACAGAAATCAAATTCACTAACAAGCTGGTTAAAGTTAAGAACATTAGTAATAAGATTTTCTTCAAGATTCAAATGCTGGATTTTGCAAAGTAGCTGTATAATTTCCATCTACAACAGATAGAATTTGTTGTCCAGTACTCAATAAAGTAAGAGATAACCTGAATGAAGTTAAGTTCGTTGTTGTTTTGATTGATCAGACTGTCAGCACTGAAAAACTGTAATTCATCAAATTGTTCAGCAGAAAAGCTTTACTTTATTAGACAATCGTAATGATCAACTGGACAAAGATCACGTTACTGGAATTTTTCATGAAGTATTTCTAGGTAACCAGTTACCATGGTGAGGTACGATCTCTTTCAAAGCAAACCCTTATAAATGTATTAGAGCATGATAATTCAGGATCTTGGGACAAATGTTAGAATAGAAGTCGAAATACAAAGTTTTTGACAGTACTTGAAGATTTAAATTACATGTACAGATAAAATGGGTTAATGTATTGGACGTGGTATATGGAACTGACATGTCGGACAGTCAGTATTGTCCGTTTCCGGTTTTGAAATAAAATTCTAACGGTTCTTATCACTTCCTAAAAAATCAGTGATGATGATATCATTTTATTATATTAAATACGGTATTATTTTATTCAGATTTTCAGATTGATTTTTTTTATTCATAAAAAATTTTAAATAAAATTTATTCAACATGATACGAAATTTGATGTCGCTTTAATGATAAGACGATATAACAGATGAATACTTCACATTACATGTGGAGAATTTTTTGAGAAGTTTTGAGAAAGTTATCCTCTCAATCTTTTCCACATAATCGAATGTTTTATAATGCTAATGTGAAAAAGAATAAAAACAAATCCAACAATTAATGATAGAAATTGTCTAATCAACTAAGACATTGATTAATTAAACTTCGAAATAATGTAGTTTTATCATTGAGAAAAATATTTCAAACTTTGAAGAAAGGAAAGGTGTCTTCGAAAGAAATCCAATACATGGAAAAATGAAAGATGAAACTTTTTCAATTTTTATAAAATGGCGAAAGGTGATTTATGAATGAACATAATAAATCAACTCGAAATTACTGACTGGATGGTACAGTTGTTTTGTTTCTAGTCGAAAATTTTGAATGAACACAAGAAAAAAAAAAAAAAAAAAAAAAAAAGAAAAAGGAATTGATATTGTTGAAAATAAAAAATTTTGTGCAGTGAAAATTCAAAATGTAAATAAGTATTTTTGGTTTAATAACAGAAAAAGATATATAAGCTTTAGAAATTATTTGAGAACATGTTAGACATTATTCTTGTCGATGACAAATAGTCTAGATTAATAC
>PQVD01001170.1:0-34922 GCA_003012265.1 Setaria equina
ATAATAATAAATAATAATAATAAATAATATTAATAATAATAATAATTAATAATAATAATAATTAATAATAATAATTAATAATAATAATAATTAATAATAATAATAATTAATAATAATAACAATTAATAATAATTACGAATAAGAATAATAAAACACGCATACCAAGCTATCAATCTGCACAAACTGTACAATACTGGAACTTGCAGCTGTGGAAGGAACTGCTGACATCGTAACTAATTTCTGAAAAACTAATTTAGTAAACAGTGGTGAAATGTACCCAGATTAACATGCAAGAGTAACGAAAGCAAGCAAATGACCATATATCGAAGCAAAGCGTAATGCTTCCAAATAAAGTAACAACACAGAAAATTTCTTATTACGTCATAACAACAGCGCATACATTACATTTTACAATAAGGACTGCGAAAAATAAGTTCTGCAAGGATCTTTCCAAAATGTAAAAGGATAACATTATAAATGAGTTTTGGAGCAAAAATTAAGGAATTAGATCAAAATCATGGTATATGTAAATAAATACTTTCACAGCTACAATATTTCTTCATTGCGTGTGAGCTTTACCTGCTGGCTCAAACTTAGATGATTAAATTCATATTTGCACAGAAGCCCTGATGCCACATAAAATATTGTGATAGCACTATAAAAACATACAAATGTGTATAATGTGATTTTCTAGAAAATGAAGTAAACGTTGCAATACCGTAATATCACAAAATTACAATCATTAATACTAAAACAACAGCCGCAATGGACAAAGAATTATCGTAAAATAATTGCCATATGAATCTGGTCTCATACCAGTGATAATTCTCTCTGAAACGAAAACCTTTATATATATATATATATATATGTATATATAACTCGACAACTGCGACAGATAATTATTTGAAATCTGCAAGAAATAACTTTAAAGAAACTAGTGGTTGTGCTTAGATATTGGTTCCCAGTGCTTCGAAGTATGCTATAAAAGGATTTTCGACAGCTGTGATGAGATAACAGAAAAAAGAACAGGAATCCATAAGGAACCAACACTAGGAAGTCGACGGATTTAATTATAAAATAATATTCCTCAAATAGTCATACAAAAAGGAATATTTTTTTTTTCGTTACGTTTCTGAAGTGTTTAATACTAAGAAGCATTTAATTAGTGAAGTCTAACTTACCAATATACAAAAAATATCGACCGAATCCAGCCCAACTCGTTAGACTTTTCTGAAAATACAAAATAAGTGTAAAACGCAAAATCCATGGATCCCATAAATAGTGACAATATATATTAACAAGTAATATACGTATACATATACGCTCCTGATTGGATACAAGGTGCCAGACCACTAAATTGATGAAAAAAAATCACATCTGCTTTATTTTTGAGTAACCGAACCTACATAAAAATGCCTTCAGCTGTTTCCCAAAGAGCTGAATTTTTCGATGTCGAGATAGCCACCACTTCATATTGCCCACTTATAGGTCTTCCGTATTGTTGACCACTTGTTGCTAAGAATTTTCCTGAAATTCGTTATACATGAATGCTTCTCATGTATGGAAAGAAAAGACTCTGAACATTCAATTTGTTTCTGATAAGAACAAAACACATATTAATAAATGAAAATATGGAAAACCAACCAGTATCTTCATGCTTAAACTTCACAGCATCTTGCATAAGCCATACATTATTACTACATATGACTATCCAATGATCGCCAGAATCGCTTCCATTATTTCCAAAACACGACACTTCCTTTGAAAAAATTGCTTTTCTAAATACTGTTATGGCATAACCGAGCAGGCTAAATAAAAAACGAAAGCACATTAACCTTTTATTAATCCCTTTTTATAAAAACTTAAAAGCTTTGTATTAGGAATAACTGGTATGACGTCAAAAGGAATGAATAATAATTACCTGGTTCTCACTTGTGAGTGGTGCATGAAATAAGTGGCTGTGAAGATAGCAACCTGTCGTTACATGTTTCAGACGTATTTTACTGCCACACTTCACTGGCTCTCCTCGTTTGCAAGTCCCTTTTATTGCTAAGTGAGAAAACCAATGAGAAACAAAAGCCATTCAGGCATCATTAAATTCATGATACTTATTTTAAGGTGAACAAATAAATTTTCAAGTGTTTCGATTTAGAAAGCAAATATTCGAGGAAACCAGTGAATGAAAGTCACCAGCAAGAATTTGCCAATGAGAATTTACGTCATCCCCAGTTTGTACTGCAGTCACTGATTGTTGGCCACTACCAGACCCGTATTTCACATCATGTGAATGTAAACGAACATCTGTAAATTGATAGAAATAATTCTATTGACATTTGATATTGATAGAAATTATTTCAGATAGAAGAAATAATAATTCTATAGTATCCAAGTACCGCTGTATCTTTAGACTACAGAAATTAATACAGAAACTATTGTTACCATTTGATTTTTTATATCCCGAAACCCGACATACTACAAAGTTTAACAGATTTATTCCTTACCTTTGTAATTATTTTTTAGCTTCACAACTGATCCACACGTTACAAATCTGTCATCAGTCTGAGAGGTACCTACAGATACAAAATATAAAGCGGAGATCACCAAAAATTCCGAAAGCATACCTAGAAAAGTTACTACTTTTGTTGTACCTTATAAAATTTTACAACACAAATCACTGCTTTCAGCCTGGATATCATTTAATGTAAGCTTGAGAACTATAAGAAGCCTATGACCAAAAACACAAAAGATGCATGGATTGGTGAAATCGATGTAGAAGGAAAGAATTGGATACCCGAGCGATAAAATTTTCTTCAGTTCATCTGGAAGCTTGATGAATCTTTGTGAAAAACATTCATTATATTTACAAAACTTTTGTATTCCAAATAAGTTTAATTATGCCTTCCCAACATACGCTATTTTGTAGCAGTCTGCCACCCGTAAAATTAATGCACTGACAAGTTGATCTTTCTTTCAGTTCCAACAATTACTATCACTTCGCCTATTAAATCCCGCCTCACTAATAACCATTACCAACAATTTGTAAACCTGATATACCATCATCTTGTAAACAGACGGCCAACTACATAACATCATCAACCCTACTAACCCAAAACTTTCAATATGCAAATACGGCCTCAATGTGCAACGTGTTGTCTTATTGTTAAAATGATATTTAGGTTGAGGCCATCTTGAAGTTAGTAGTAAGAATAATGTATTTAAAGTAATGAGAATTTTGTACATTACAGGGTCATTAGTTTTAACTCCTTAGTGGAATTTCTGCATTTACCACTTGATAGAAAATCCGAATTTTGTTTGCTAATATATGGGAATGTCAAAATTAAAATATAATTGGATGATCACTGGAAAATGAACTTTTCACATGTAGATGTTATTCAATCGACTTTCGTACTAGCTGCTAAATGTAGAATATTGATGGACACTAAAATATTGAGAGATATTTTAATTGTAGTTGGTAACCAAAAGTTTACATTGCATTGCACAAAATAAAGAATATAAATAAAATCAAGATTTTTTCAGGAAAACTGTTAAATTATCTTCAACGAAGCATTATCCTCGACAAAACGAAAGATAAATTGCCGAAATCATTAGCTATCCCTAATTTCAGATCTGCATTTCAGAATTTCAGGACTGATTTAAAAGTAAAATTTCTATTTTTTATTTTTTCTTTCAAAATTCACGAACTATTAAGTCGTTACAACAATTAAACAAATGCTCGTAGAATGGTCGGTGGTTTCGCAATACTAAAAATTATATTCGATATTTGTTAAAAGTTTTTTTTTTTTTTTTTAAATTACGACGAATGCTTTTCTTGTAGCGCCATCAGTGGATGGACTTGCGGATTTTGCTGCTCTACTTCGAATGATTCAGAATCGAGTGAAAAGTGTTGAAATCTTTGTATTTGCGTCCTAAGCCTGAACTGGAATCGAAAAAATAGGATCAAAAAAATTGTAATTATTATCATTAATGATTGCTATTGTTAGTAGAATTTTTTTATTTGTTAATTGTTACTTTCCAATTTATTATTATTGGCAATTATTGCTTTAAATTTACGAAGCGGTTTAGCAATTTTTTGCTGAGAGGATACAGAAACATTACTTCCTCATTTTGTTGCAAGAAAGTGCTACTGGGAGAGCAGAACCGGAAAGTGAATTGAACTGTAATGGAATGTAAATGAATAATGGTATGAGTTTGATTAGTTTGGCTGCTTCTCCTTCTCTATAGTTCCTTCAAACAACACCTTTTACCATTTCGCATAGTAAGCGAGAAGTGACCTATGCCGTGTGGTGACGTGTGTGGCAGGCTCTGTTTTTCTGCAGAAACTCTTCACTTCCTGATAATGAGTAGCGGAATGTTTTCTTTGAAAATTGGATATTAAAGACAACAAAAATAAAGCATAATCACTGTTGCTGTGTGATTAACTTTCACTCACAATTTTGTTAAAAAATCCAAGCAGGTGTAACACGTCTAAGATGTAGTTTCACTTTTTTTCCAGCTGCTTTCTAAGTATATCACTCAACATTATTATATATTGATTTTCTTACTTTATAAAATCCATAATTTAAAACTTTTAATTGATAGTTTAAAGCATCAAATCTTTTCGTTTTTAGTTGCATGAGGAAGAGTGTGAGCGATTGGGAATGCCATGTTTGTAAGCAATTAATTTGTGTCCATCCTGTTTACCTTCCTGTGAAACATTCCATATTTTAGAGAGGTGAGATGTTTTTCATGATTAATAGCCAAACGAAGAACGCCTCATTTAACTTTCTACTTGACATCATATTGTCACATTGATCATTTTATGATTTCATGGATCGGCATTGTTTGGGGATGGATTCAATTCTCCTCCAATTTAGGTTTCTTTCATCTCCATTAATGCGGAGATAATTCAATTCCGCCAAGTTAAATTCAGTTCCCTGCGTATTTAAAAAGCAATGGTAATAGACTCTGCGTTGATTTTTCTTTCGACGATGACTTAGCTCATTTTCTATCCTTTTCATAGTCAGAGGGAAAAACTTAGAGCATCTGCGTGATACTCCAAATGATGACTGACTGCAATTATTCAATAATGCCAAACAAATGTTCTTCTCTTGGCTTAATTAAGAAATATGATCACTGTTATTAATGATAACTTGTAAATTTTGAAATAAATTGTTGGCTTATTGATTACTTTTGTCTTTGAAAATAAGTGTTGGCTAAATTTTAGCTCTACTTATCGTCCATAAATCAAGGAATGACACTAAGATTGCAAATGAAGTTTTCCAGTTATAATCATTCCAAATAAACATACCGTATTTTCATTATGGACGCGATCGACAACTTTTCGTAAGCTCGACAGTTATACTAAATTTGGAAATAATTTAAGCAATAATATTTCTAGAGAATATTTTTATGAGACAGCATGAGTGAAATTGGGATTTTTTGGATCATTGAAAAACGGATATAAATGCTGTTTTCAATGGATATTGGGAAAGTAGCCAATAAGTCATAATTTACTGAGGAAGTGCGGACCGAGAGTTAGTGTGAAGAAAGTTATGGGTGGTGGTGTTTACGGGAGATGCACTGAGCTATTGTTGCGCACCCCCGAGCAAACAGGTTATCGGTGCAGCAGTATGGAGAATTATTTAGTTAATGGGATGCTGATGCTTCGTACCATAAGAAAGGAGAAAGGAATGAAGCGTCTGATAAAGAAACAACTTTTCATGCGACATCGACACAGAGAACACAGCAGAACAGCATTTGGGTACCTTGAAGATATGGCGCATGAAGCCCTATCTTCCATTTAGCAGCCTTCCTTCTGTTCCCATTCACCACTTTCGCCATAACAGCGAGAACTTGCCGAAATTGGTACTCATCTGTACCCGTGATTCTGAACATGCTCCTTCGGGTTACAAAACCTCTTCTACTTCAATTCCTTTTACTTCGCGATTTCTCAGATGCCTCCTTCTTCCTCTCTTCAACTTAATCTAGCTTAATAGAAGGGTCTGCTGAAACAAAAAAAGAAAAAAAATTACCTGAAATGACCCCTCAGTATTATTTGTTAGATCTATCATAATCACAAATTCACTTCAATTTCTTTGTGGCATTATTGAAGGTTCTCGAAAAATGGGATATACTGATGGCATTTTAGTTTTCCTAATACGCACTAACTAATTTTCAGTTTTGCTTTTGATCATTGCCGAAATCATGTTTCAATCAATATTTTACATGTTAACTATAGTAAATATTTAGAGCTGAATTATTTTACTTCTTTTTACTCGAACTTGACCCGTAATTTTACTCTGTTCATATGTTGTACAGTTCTAGATCTCTCATTCATGCTAATAAGACATAGCGGTGGTGGAAGCGATGAATTGATGTCTGTTGCTGTTTAAATCAGCGATGGTCCGGTATTTTCTGAAATGAAAACTCCTCGCCCAGACGGTTCCTGCTATGTTTTCATTTTACACTGCACAGTTCATGTCGTTTATGGAATATTTTAGCTACTGTAACTTCCGGATAACTGATATTGTCTCATGCACCCGAGCACAAATTTAATTATCCAAGCCGTTGAAGGCGCTGTTGGGTCGTTCAGTTCGTGATGCACTTCTTGAGCATCATCTCAACATTTCTTCTTTTATTTGTTAGTTTTGTATATTATTTTTTACTTGGTTTTTACCTCATAGCTATTTCTGCAAGCTAATTTTCTTCAAGTATCAGCTTTTTGATTTCAGTCTGATTTATTTGTGAAATTTAAAATGAAGCTCATCTAGCATAAACAATATTACAGTTGAACATTTCCCTCTATCTTCAGTCAAGCTTTGGAAAAAAAAAAAAAAATATTAAGAACTTTTGGGAAGTGCTCTAATCAAGATAATTGACCTGCAATGAAATATAGTTTTCAGTTTTAATTTTCTGCCTCCCAATTTTTTTTTCGAATTGTTCCCAGTGGAGTATTTTTTTATTTACTGAAAATTTGATTCAAAAGAAAGCTTATAGACCTTGTGATACTTACCTAATGGAGCTTGAATAGTGCAGTAAACTCTAAACTGTTTTGGTGGCTCCTGAGAGCACTTTCTTTGTTTTTCCGATTAATTGAAATGTTTGGAAAGATCGTTCTCTGAGGTCTAAGCAGGTACTATTTCCGAATTTACTGTTAAATCCCCGTCCTAGCGTACTCAATAAGCTAATCTCATGTAGTGATATCGACGTTGCTCTAAATTCCCGACCAGAAGTATTACTTCTAGGAGAGTTTGACATCTTTTGTAAGGAAGAAACCTATGCTAATAAAAGGAGAAGATGGCTTGTTGTTTCATAGGAAGTGGAATGAAAGTTTTTAAAATTACTGAATTAGTTAACAAATTAAATGGAGCGCTTTGACAGTTGCACCCATCTTTTTGTAATGGCGTATTCATCATTTACATGGTCCATTCATTCATTATTTTGAATTACCTTCGATCGGTAATGGAATTTCCCATTTTATCCGGAATTATCATTTCCATAGAATTTAATTCCAATTAAAATGCGTTACAGTTATGTTTAATTGTATGATGTAGCACAATCAATGAGAATGTCATACTTTAACATGCACTTGACATAGGCTTAGGATTGGATAGAAAATATCATCTCTTGGTTAAATTAGTTCTGAATAAAGTTAGGATAAAAATTGAACAATGATTTGAATAAAATAAATGCTGCGTGGAACTGGCTTAGAAAAAAGCGGATATCAGTAACGCGTATCTTAGATGTCTAATTTATGTAGAAATATTATTTTTCAACTGTTCAAAGTTGATTTGATAAGAAAGCTTTAATTTTTAATAAAAAATTTTCGTCAAGGGATCGGACTATTCCATATTTTTTGTTTTAAATTTTTCGCTTTATTGACTGTGAGAAATTGGGGTATTCTGAAACATGCCAGAAAATGCTCAAATGCCAAATCAGCCGAGAAAAATGTCCGTATTAAATTATCTTCAAATATTGTAAGGAGTAATTTCTTCAGGCAATATTTTCTTTTTTAAACATTTTCAACGTTTCAACATTACATATCAGTTTCGACCGCGTTGTTTAGATAGTTAAAATTACCATCTGCAGAGAACATACCATGACTATTTTTGGTTGATCGGACACCATCAATAGTATTTCTTTTCCCGTGAAACAGAAGTGCGTAAATGATGATTGTGAGAACTGATGCAGGAATGTTGTTCTCAGTGCCCATTTCTAGTTTTTATGATCGCAAATAAAATTCACTAAACTGTAGTATGAGAATGATCAAGTTAAGACTAATCTCAAAGCTAATTCCAGTTTTGCTTTTTATCCGTTGCACTGTTGGGTTAGGAATTCCATTTTTTGCATTCTTCAAGTAATCCATCAGTTGAATAAACAGCAAATTCGCATTTTTCTATGCAGAAAATTTGCAACAGTGCTTTATTCTCTAAACATTTTTGATTTTAGCAGTTCATCAAAATTTTTAAACTGCATTATTTAAATGAACTCAGGTACTTAGTGAAGTATTAGTTTAATGTTTTTCCAAGTTTTTGATAACTAATCTAGAACGTTGTCGAATAATATACTGCACCAAAAGTAATGTTTACTTTGAAATAACTGTCTTTAATCCTTGTTCACCCGTTTTTGCCCACAATGTTCGCTTATTTTTCATTTTCTTATTGGACTGCTCCTTGTGGAACAGTATGGCTACAACTTACCTTAAATATTAATTAATACGCTAATGAAGAGTAGTTGAACTGATTGAACTAATACTTTGATCTGTTTGAGGAGCTGAATAGATTAAGTAAACATAAAGTAAACAATTTATTTATTTACTCATCTAACTGTGACATTTTTTGTTTTTGTTTTTTTTTGAGAAACCTTTATAATGATTTTATAACAATTACAAGTCTGATATCAATTCCAATTAAATCACTATAAAAAGATCTTAAGCTTCTTTTCACCTTCTTTTTATATAATTTACTATTTCTCATGAAAAACTTTAATAATAATTGTTGTCTGTCACAGTGCAAACTGTATGTATGATCCTCAGACTGATTGATTTATCATATTCATTGGTCTTTCTGATGCCTTTTGCACTATAATTGTAATTGTCTGCTCCTCTTAAAGCAACAGAGTTTTAAATTTAAAATGAGCTGAAATGAAATATGAGAAGAATTAAGAAATTTTTTTAAAAAATTGACCATTCAGTGAAGAACTCTGAGAAAAATTAAATTTTCTTGTTTTAAAAGTCCTCACTTTTCAATGTAATTTTGTTTAAATAATTTCCATTTCTTTTGAAACTTATTGCAATAAATCTAGCCGAGTTAGATTTAAGAGAATTTCACTGCACCAAATTTACAGTTGGACGCCGATGTTTCTGCCACCAGCGTTTTAGATGACTATACGACTTGTAAAGCCAGCGGATTCAGTCGTGCTTCATTGTTATGTGATGTTGACAATGCACTAACTTTTCAAACCCAACGGAAGCTGATCTCACTGCTTAATGACCTTCAGCGAAAAGTGAAATGCATCTGTGAGATCGGATGCCGACGTTCGGATGGAAATGACAGGTTTTATTTGAGTTCTTTTAAAGTGGCAGTTTTTAAACGAAAGCTTTCACAGTATTTTAATGACCAATTGATAAAACATAACTCTATCCGTAGTTTCATAGATTTTATACGGTGCAATAAATATTTGTTAAAAATTGTTTGCACCATTCTGTATTACGTGAAATGAATGCTTCTTGTCTTCTTAAAAGAGTGATCTAGAAAACTGAAGATTCAAGACCGAAAGTTCCGAGCATATTAGTAGAATTTGAAGTTCTCTGGCGAGTAATATCTTTTGGTTTTGAAATAAATATTTTAGGTACATTGGTGTTCTCCTCGTTACAAATTCAACAAAAATTGCTGATAGCAATGAGCCACTGAATGAAACTGCCAAGAAGATTTATGATGACGCAGAACTGGGCAATATCCACTGTGATAACGGACTTCTTATCATTTACATAAAAGATAAAAAGCAGGTCAAGACCGCCAATCATTTTGAAATAATTTAAAGCAAATTTAAATATTTGTTCCTTATATATTAATACTCTATTTTATTAACAAGGAAAGACATCCATACGACGTAAATTTTCTTTTCATTTGTTAAGAATTTTTCACTAACTTAAATTTTATTTTTAGCATTTTTCAAATAACTTATCTTTTATGATCTTAATTTAAATGAATTACGAAACATGTGCAAATCCTGAGATCACTACTGCAAATATATACGATTGAGCTAAATGCTACAGAAAGCGATCTTTCTGGGTGAAAAAGTTGTAGTAATATTTTATTTAGCAGTCAGGTAATTTACTTTAAATTATAGTCATTACTATTTTAATTTTATCACTTGTTATATTACAACTATTAACACATGAAATAATTTTACTGCATAAGGTATTTCATTTTCAGATCGAAAATAGTATAAGATATTTTTTTTTCAGTTAGCTACATACCACGGTGTCGATTCTTATATTTTTCTGGATACGAAAGATTTGATAAAACTGCACAGCCTGGCCATCAAAAGTAGGTCTTCGGTTTAAATTCAATACAAATCAAATCAGTTATTGAAGCACTATTTCATTCTGGTCATTTGTTGTAACCTCTGTTGGCAATTTAATTCTTCATAAATTCTGTGACTTCAGGTAAACCGTCTGATGATGTTATAGCGCTGCAGTACCTGCTATCGAATTATGACAATGAACGAAGAGCAGAAATACAACGGGCTGAAACTTGGACGGTATGATTATCTAAGACCCAATATAATACTTATTCAAACTCGTAATACAAATTATTTAATGAAAAGTGAAGAACTTGTACAACAATTTTTCATTGTAGCTTCCGAGCAATTTTTTAATTTTCACCGAAATCTCATTTCCTTAGAGCAAAACCCTCCTAAGAAATACTGAAAGCTTTTTAATCTTATCATTTCAAACTATATGCTTTGTGAAGTTTTGCTACTGCCCTTTTTAATTTTACGACTAATTTATTTTTTGTTTATTTAGCTCATTTATCTTAATGCCTATCTTCTTACTAGTTTGTGGAAAATTTTATATAAATTTGGTAAATGTTATTATCAACAAGTAAACTATGAGTTATTTAAAAACAAAAGAACAAAAATTTTGTTGATCCTTAATCGAAATTTTCTCCTTTTTTTAAACAATGAAGAGAGGGGTATCAACTGGGAATTGAAATTAAAACTTGTTCTTACGTCTTTGAAGAATTAATGCATAAAACCTGTAATAGTAAGGGTTTTAATGTATAAGCGAAGACTTGAACAAGGAACTCGATAAGTCTATTATCGAGACCGTTAATCATTCCCTAAGGCTAATAATTCTTAAACATTTCATGCGAATCATTCAAAGCGGAAATGATTGACTACTGAAATGATAAATGAAAGAATATGCAACGTGGGCCATCCTAGACAGTATAAGTTTGTTGTAGTTGAGGGTAAAACATTTCGTAGCATAGAAGAGCATTCATCTGTAACAATTCATTGACTTCTTCAGACTTCAATGGTAATAGTAGGAGAAATGGTTTCACAGTTTTACAACTAACCGTATGATTTGGTAGTGAAATAAGATAGAGAATCTCTCCATCAGTGATTTACATCGTCATTATGGATCCAACTAGAAGCAACTTTCTTGCATGAGAATGAACCATAAGAGTGAAAAACCGAAGGTCATTCTTGATTTGAGATGGAACAGTGCAGGAAATTCGATAAATGTTTCCCTTTCAGCCAATTGTTGGACTCCTTTTGGCTCTTATTATTGTGCTGCTAATCCTAGCAATGCTACTCACTTTGTTCTTGGCTCGGTTTTGCTGTTGCTGCGCAAGACGCATCAAGGACGAAGATGACATATATCAGACAGGTACAGTGGGAGGATCTAAAAAAATACTGATTGCTACTCCTTCACCTGAACAAATTTATGGGACACCAGGCGATGCTATTTACAGCACCCCATATTCCGGTAAATTTTCTAAGTACTACGGTAGCTCCTAAAAATATGCACGTACTGTGCGATAGTCATATCCTTATCCATATCCTACATATTGATTTGATTTCTGTCCGATGATCGTAAGGAAAGGTAGGAAGAGAATCGAAATAATAAACTATTAATTAGAGTGATTGCAGTGATTTTTCACAAAGTGGATGAAATCTCATAATTACAGCAGTTGTAGGAACTCCACTCCCACCGCCACACTTGCCCAGTTTAAGGGCGGATATATATCCGGGATCACTACGAAGCTCATCCCAAACAGCTACTCCAGCATCGATTCAGAAACACCGAATACGGCCTTTGCATTCTCCCATTTCATGCGGTATATCTCCTAGCGGTACATTAATTATAAGTCGACTCAACAGCAGCAAAGTTGACGATTCAACTCAGGTAATTCTGAATTTTCTTGACATCACAGCAGAGTAAAAGTATCATGGCTTAAATTTGCTGTGAAAGAACGCTCACAACTCTACTCTCGAAAGTGGTTTATCTTATTTTCAATTTCTCAAGAATCACTTTATCACTAAAACCGAATGTATTCATTATGATTTGATTGGTTATAGACGAATGGCAATATATCGTTAGACGATACTTTGGAAGGGAAACGACTAGAGTCTCAGATTCAGAGAAGTACGTCGATGAAGTCAGGTTTGATATAATCTAAACTATGAATCGCCCATTTTATGTAACTTGATATCTTGTTTAAACAAAAGAAAATGAAATCACGCCTGGTTTTTTACTTTTTAAAATAATTTGATGAAAAAGAAAGGCATGATACTGCACATCTTCTACAGCTTAGAATGGCGAATGACCGACTGTCGTGAATTATATTTAAACCGTTTCAGTTATTTGTTTCCTATTTATTATCGGCAAGATATATGATCCTATTATATATGAAGTTATAACAAACTTAGGAGGTAACATATTGCCACGAACAGTCGAAACTTCCAGTGGCCAACAGTACACTGGCTATAACGAATCAGATTTGTCGTTCCTGGATCCAAGACGGAAACAAGAAGTGCAAACACGTACCGATTTTATTTACTAATTTTTGATTACATATTCACTGATAAGCAACCGTCCTCGCTTTCTGAATATTTCTTTGAGAAGATTTACTCATTGGATCCCTTAATTAGAGTGTTAAAATCATCAAGACTTTTATGATAAAGTTTCGGTGCTGTATTTTCCAGCAATTTTGTGGATTTTAAATAATTGAACTGCAGATCCGTTTTATTTTTAGCCTTGCATCTCCAAATTTTTTTTTGTTTTCTTGCATTACAGTTGGACTTAGAAAATGTTAATTAACTATTGACTGCAAGTTTAGTTGATAATTGGAAATTGTGAACGACACACAGTCAAAAAAGCGAAAAGAAATGCTAGCAAGTTTTTACTCAGTGATGTGTGTGATAAGACGAAGAATAAATGCAATAAGCCTTAAGTTTTTTCTTGCAAAATTTGGTTATGTAATTAAAGTACCGTAAAAAACTTTTTCTTCTTTACTAAAGTTTAAAGTGGGATGGATGATGTAACACTTACTTGTCTGCAGTAGTTTTTTATATTAGAACTAAAGCAATAATAGTTATTAAAATGATAAAATAATTGTAGAGCTTTTAGCAAATTGCAAAGTGAAATCTTAACTCACAAGAAGGTATTATGTGTGTAGTGTGTAAAAGTTACATGTAAAAATGCCACTGAAAAGATTTTCAATAATTCATTGAAACTTTGCTTTGTTTAAAATTAATTCCATAAAATTTAAACTGTTTTTGAAATATTGGACAGCCATTTTTTACCTGTTCAGAATGTTTATTTGATAAATGATTGATTATTTCATGCTCTATGAAGAATGCTATTAGTTGTATTTCTAAAATTTTGCTGCTCATTTAAGAGAAATGAATGAAACTAGCTAAGCACGAATGTAATATGCTGAATACGAACATACATCATCTGATTTATAAAAAGTCACTTGTGTTCTCAGTTATTTCATCGTATAATATGCCTACCAAGTAACTAACCTGTTTACTTTGCTAGCTAATTAATGTTGAAAGTGATTTGTCAACTAATCTGAAGCTTCTCAAAATTACATCATGCCACTACTATCTCTTATACCATTATTTAATAATTTTCCGGTTAGAAACTACGTGCTAGCATATCAGTTTACTCTTACTCTTATCAATTAAGCTATTAAAATATATGCAATTTTAAAAATTTAACTCAAAAAAAAACTGACGAGTATATTCAATAAGTATTTATCAATTATGCCGACATAATTTAGCCAATGAATGATATTACCATTCAATGTATGCTACCTTCAAAAGGTACCTGTAGTAGTTCGCTTAATGCTCTGTATAATCTTCTCATCTCTTAGCGAAATGCACTTAAATGTAAAGCTATTGTATTTATTTTGATAGTTAAAAGTTAGCAATATATTTAAGATCTGCTCAGGTGTATCACTTCATCAGCCTGATGACACATGCATGCAATATGCCATTAAAAATTTAAATATTGTTTGCTATGGAAAATTGGTAAATATTATCGAGATGTAATGAAGAAAAAGAATTCTCAATATCATTTCCATGATATTCAGCATTTTTATGTTTCTTTTTTCTTTTTGAAGAATTATTTAAACCAGTAAATCACAACTACAAATCGATACTAAAATTATGTAATATGCTGAAATTTATGAAGGTAAAATTACTGAAAATATTTGTAAATTTAAATTTACAGTGCAGAATATTTGTTTCAAAAATTTAACACAATGATTACTTACTTATAAAAGAAAATGAAACTAAAGAATTTGATTCTGTTCAAGACTTAGAATAGGAACGATGATTATTGGTGAAATTCAGCCTTTCTGATTCTACCCACCATTATGAGCTGATATTTTATCATAGCACACATTTTATCATCAGTTTCCTTTTTTATCAAATAGATGGAAAGTTAACCACTACAAAGGAACAAATTTAGTGATAATCTTGTACAAATAATAGTTTAACAAGTCTTATGATCGTTCTATTTCCTTATATGATCATTTCAACATTCAATGTTTAATACAATCATTTCAATAGAACGAATCCTTCTGGTTTCAATGGAACATACATAGCAAAAAATGAGATTATCATATTAAAATTAAATTATTTATGACATTAAAATAATCTCTCTTTTATTACATGACGAGAGAATATAGCTCTGTATGAGACAGAAAATTGGAAATCATCAGATCGAAAATTCCTTCGAATTCAATCCTTCTGAATAACTCATTCAGTTTCGGCGGATAATTTCTGAATCATCTAGCTAGATGAAAGTTTTTTAGTGGTATTATGGAAGTGTAACTTATGTCGTGCACAGAAGAAATGAATATAATGAAAGGAAAATTGGAATGCTCTTGGTGCTGATCTTTTCATTACATTTACATCTGTTCTGAAGGAAGTTGCTTCGGTAAATTTATTTTTTTGAAATGAATTAAAGTCAGATATTTTCAAACACAATCTCACTTATCAAATTACCAATTAAGTTATGAACTTAATGTGTTACATCAGCTATTCAGGTAAGCTTATCACTGATTATCTGGTCCATGGCTGCTTTAATATCTGGATTGCTGGGATCACTTTGTTACACAGAATTGGCTACCAATATTTTGTACACGAGGCGCTGATTTCGCTTACCTTTTGCTATGTTAAATGGTAAGGAACTGTACATTTGTTAAACCTATCTTTGTTCAGTGATCATTGTGCTTATAGTTCTTCAGGTATCTGTTTCGTCGTTTATCCAACAGCAACTGCAATTCAAGCTGAAACATCCAGCGAATATTTGATTAAAAGTTTCCATGTATAACAACTATCCGATGACACGAATTTAGAAAACTTATTGGTTTCTTATTGTTATGAAAGTTATTTTTTTTACTGATAGCTTCTTTTTTTTTTTTTAATTCAAAGATACATTTTTGGACTATTTCCAAGAAGAATGAGAAATGACAGGTAAATTAGAACCTTACTGATAATCATTTTTCATTTTATTACAGAACTTTTGATAGCGCTAAATATTTTTTTTCCCTAAAAGTTGTTGTTTCACGTTTTCAAATTGTTGCATCAATTGCCAAAATCAGTACAACAGTTATTGGTACATGTACTGGATCTAATCTACTCATTTTTAAAGGAACAACGATCATCCAGCAACTCATGTTAATTACATTAAGACTAAAATTCTAGGGGTATAGATGAAAAAGATAGCTCGGTCTAAATGACTGAAGCTGCTCATGAAGTAGTTAGATGAATAGTACATTAATGAGGTTAGAAAAAAGTGATAAAATTATTTTGCCGTTGTAACTTTTATTATTGAGGTAAAACTCAAAATTTGTAACATTCATTCGGAGGAATGCAATTTAAGCCAAGCTATATAATAACAGCCTTGTTTGCTGGTCTATTTTCTTATGATGGTTGGTTGGGATGTTTTGAATTTTGATGCCGAAAAGATCAAAAAACCAAAAAGGTCCATTCTTCTTCCAGTATATAAATATCTAACTCTGGTAAGATGATAAAGAACAGGTGGGAGTGAATTAATAAGTAATAAGGGAAAGATGAAGGAGTTGACTGTAGTTACTAAAGAAATGTTCAAAGATTTGTTAGGTTTGTTAGCAAAAGAAAATGTTACGACTTACCTTGCATTTTGAACTAATTAAAATATACTCGTAACGTTCCGAAACAACTAAAGCTTACCTTGTCCCATCATTAATCACCTAAATAATTAATTTCGTTGTGACTTCAATGACAGATGGATATAATCTTACAGGACAATGCCTCTTGCGATTATATGTGGAATGTTACTAGTAGCATTCATGTTCACTGCAAACATTTCATTTTTCGTGGCACTTAACAAGGAGCAAATGGTATCATTCATCTGTTGCTGTGACTGATTTAATTACTCACGTCTATCAGTATTAGAAGAAGTTCTCTCAACTTTGCATTATTCAAAAAGCTAAACCAGTATTACGGACTGAAAATGTTGCAAATAGGTATGCCTGAGAGAAAATGAAGATAATTTGGACGAAGAAAATATTCCAGAGTTTCCCGGAGAAAACATTTGCGAACTGATAACACTACTGACTGGGATAACCGTAGGTTGATTCTGCAAATCACTGAGGCTATCCTTTTAAGGCGAATGAAATTTTATAAATGAAACTAAAAAAACACTTCTATTTCTGTGATTTAGAAATTTGCAATGATGAAAGTGGGTAATTTTCGTTTTGCTGTACCATTTCTTATTTGTATTTTAGTAATTGATTGCATCAAAACTTTGTTAGTAGGTTTGTTAAACAAGTTCACGTTCATTAGAAGTAGCTGTATCACAGATTAGACTAAATTAAATTAAATTGAAACTTGCAACGGCATGATCATTCACGTGCATTGCTCAGTTATTCAAATACGGAACACGTTAGTCTATCCATTTCAGCTAGGTTTATAAGAAAATAACAACGGCTTTTATCCTTTTTTTTTTTCCTAGCTAATTCTTGCTAGAATCTTTAAAAATCAGTTTTATTGGAAGAGATCTAAAATTTTGAATCGATTGATCCATTCCCGAAACATGAGCTCAACAGTGGAAAAACCGAGATGTCACATAAATCCTGAGCGAATAAAATTGCTGATTGGAAGTATAAAAATGAAGCACAACATTTTACACCTTATATTCGTCCCAGGTAATACTGTCGTTCCTATTCTCATTTGCTAACAAACTATCTATGTATATATTTTTTCGCCAATGGCTCCAACGCATTTCCACAATGCTAGCTCTCTTGTGAACTCGTTTCACCCAAAAAAAAAAAAAAAAAACAGTTCATCCGGATGCTATCCAGAATCCAATTATCGTTACGACTGTCCTGACTATTGTTGTTCGTTGATTTCTTTACACTTTTCCATAAAAATTAAAAGGCCTTTTCCGAGGAAACAACTGCGCAATAATGGAGATCCGATCAAAATCCATTTTTAGCATACTCCATTCTACATTTACAGCAAGCAGCAAAGTGTAAATCAACTAATAATGCTGCTGAAAATTTCAACGAGTTATCAAATCGAACAAATTTCATCTATCCTTGACTCATATCTTTACGGATACGATGCACACTTATGATGGCTTCATCCTTTCTTTCTGGAATTCTACGGTAAAAAACGAACCATAATCTCGTCCTTACCGAAGTATTAGCAGTACCGCTACAAAATGTTAAACGAGAACTTGTAGTCCAGAAAAGTTCAGAGTGATTAAGTCGAGTGAAAGCTTGTAGAAACATGCATTTATGACAGACCACAAGTTTTCAGGTGACAACAGTTGTAAATACGAATATCCACATCTGTACTACTGACGGATCCATTCTGCGAGTGGTTTCACCATATATTTTTTTTTACAAGTACTCATTACAAGCTGGTGAAAAGTTCGGAACGTTCTCTTACAGTTTGAACAGTAGGTTTATTTTTGGCTATACATTTCTAATTTCCATGTCTTAAATAACCTTGGCAGCCTCCAATCACTTTATAACGCGAAAGGTTGAAAGCATTTGAGCTGTATTTATTTCAGATAAGGTCACTGTATACGCATAATATTCGATGTAACGCCTTATATATCTAGAGAAGAAGCAAGAAATAAATCATATTGGATAAATTCATCTATTCCTAAAACGAATTGCAATACCGGCTTCGTTGCTACGGTTGAGTCATTACGATCGAAGATTGAAAATGATAAAGATGGCACAGCCTTCCAAAATCAAATACTGGATAATGCTGCTTTTAGCAGCAAACATTATAGAGATGAGTAGCTACTTTATGCGCCTTCATAATTTAGAAAAGCGGTAAAAAATTATCAATTATTTCAAAGCAATAATAAAAGGACGATTTTGCCAGCTGCATAACAGAACAAGATTGCAGAAAATCTTCCCTTCAGCGATTAGTTCTGAAAATTTCTGCTTTCACCAATGCTGAAAAAAGACAATGAACACCTGCCTATATTCACTTATTCCGGACTCCTAGAACCGAAATACGTGTACCTAATCTACTCCATAGATTTGTTTTTAATACCATCTTTACATATGGTACAAATCTTGTCTTATTCCAAATCATGTTACACAGGGCTAAATATTAGCCAAAAGTGAACTCTGTCTAAGGCTGTTCGAGCTTAAATACTATATTTATTCCATCAAATCGAATCATCCTAAGCACTATTTACACCATAACGTGAGCTTTCACTCTAGGAATAAATCTTTCAAAAATTCACAAAAGATTAATGCAGATAAACGCCATTTCTGTGCAGAAAATGTTTTTACTTTGTGGATAAGCGACGCAATAAAAGTAGTGAATTAAGTCCAACATTAAAAAACAATGATAGCATATATATATATATATATATATATAATATATATATATGGGTAGGGAAACATTTTACGCAAACAATGAAAAAACGGAAAAATATTTGCCCATGCATAAAATGTGCTCTCGCAGTATCCATAATTTCCGGGATACACATATAAACGGATAAACAGCGATAAAAGTAATGTAAAAGATATTTTACCGAATTATTTCACAGAGAATAACAAATATCTATACTTCGAAGTTTTTAAAATGGAGGGAATCAATATGGCTGCAGGAGAGCGATTAAAAAGTGCTTTTTTTAATGTTTCCAAATATCGAATAAAAGAGTTCGAAGTGAGCTGAGGTTACGAGTGGATAATTATGAACATTACTAGCACTGTTAATGATACAGAATGATGAACAAGACTTTCCCGTGAGTGATGAAAATAAATGGCTATGAAAACTTCCGAACTGCGATACGGACTTTCTATAACGACATTTGATTTTAAAATCTATACTGTACTACTAAACCGAAATTATAATCCACGACAATGGTGCTTTACTTAAAGAAACCAAAACAAGTTAATTAATTTACAAATCCTTCATGCTTCAACGTGGCGAACGAAATAAACAGAAATTAATACAACCTGCTGCAAGGTCTATATGACCGGAGTGAACTTTTGAAGAGATGATTAGAAATTCTAACTAAAAGAAGGAAGAAAATAGAAAATGATTCAAAGTAACAACTAAAGAAATGCTATAAACGTGGATTAATGAGATTTTAATAAAGCTGGGAAACTGTCACAATATGCCCTGCAACCTGATTGGAAAATTAGAGTAATAATGCTCAAATGGTTATTTTTCATTCATAACATTTCCGTTAGTTTAGGTGGGTTAGTAACTCATCTATTCCCAACTCCTATTTCTTACATTTAACAGTACTCCATTTTTCAGGTCCTCTCTCACTATGAGTGGAAATGGCACTAGTTGAACACAGAAAAAACAGATATATGGAAATGTAATCTTGATTTGTCTAGTAAACAGCTTAAATTGGAGTTGAAATAACAAAAGAGAAATTTACCATATAAAGGACAGAAGTAAAGCTTGTTCTTATGTCAGCAATTTTCAAGAAAGCTTCAAACGAAAAACGAAATTTGGTTCTACATAATTACACTTGTCAAATGTAGAATGGAAAAAGTTTTCTGAAAATCAATAATAGCTATAACCGTAAACGAAAATTATACGAAATCTCAGAAGCTTCGAAAACAATGGACATGGATAATATGAGGAAGGCAAAAGTTTCTGTACCATCGGAATAAATCCAGAATGTTCCGAATACTTTTGGGACTGCCGAAAATGAAGATTATTCTAGGATAAATGTAAAAATTTCTAAAGCAGAAAGAACCAAGCAATGCTGGCATGTTTTAAAAATTTTTGTTTATCGACCCGAAAAGAATGAACCCTACCATCTCTTTCCTGAAGGCAGGCTTCATTTAACAGAAGGCGGAAACTTTTCACAGTACTACTTTTGAAAATTACGAATATGTGTTCAAATAATGATAGAAGAAAGAAGGTCAACAGCTCGAAAGAACAAATGGCAATATTGTAGCAAAACCCAGAAGATATTACTCATTGCAAAACAATAAAATAATTGGTCAAGAAAATAGTAATGATAATTTTAGAAGAAAATCAAATGATAATAGGATCTGTTTGCCAGTATAGGGAGGGACTGAAATATTTTAAAGAGATCGTAAAAATTGATTGCGCTCAGTTGAGATCCTAACAGAACAATAATTATAAATAGTAATAAGAAACATGTTAGAAAAGGATGAAAGAGGGGAAGAACCTCAATTTTTAAGGCTTAAGATTTAAAATTTCAGCAATGGAAATATAAAACCTTGGCTGGAATATCTGCTGGGAGGTGCGAAGAAGATATTATACAAACTTCTTACGCCTCTTCCCTTCTCCCGCTCATCCATAAGTTCTTTCTTAGTTACATTTCTTCTTATTTTCTTCGCTCTGAATAACGGAGAATAGCTCATCAACAGTTAGCTTCTTGATCAAAACCTGAGCGATGAGGCTCAAAAATACCAATCGTAAACATGTGACAAACTGTAACAATGTCACATGAACTCTTGCAAAAAAAAAAAATAAAATTAGTTCTAACCGACTTTATGACAATTCTCTTTGTATTAATAATAATAATCATACGTCATGAAAGTATTGATATGTTTTTCTTTTCCGAAAAAGAAAATCCATTCGTTTTTTAATACTTTTTTTGACACTGAGAAGCAAAAAACCCCACCAGTAACTGTTCTAATTCTGATATGTGCCATAAACTAAGAGGTGAATATAAGTGGCTACAGCACTCAAATATCCACATATGGAGCCACTAATTTTAACATATGGAGTCATTGTAACTGATAGGAGCACGCATCAACTTAAAAATAAGCTTAATGCAATATTCCGTTTCTTAGAGATTAAAACTGTAAACTAAAAACATCAGAGGAGAGGAAAATGCCTCAAATGCCATGGCGTCATTACCTAAAATTCTTAATTTAATCTACAGCAAAACGTACTTCCAAGTTAACAATATAGTATTCAAAAATCTGCTCTCTCTGTTTTCGAATTATGTCAGGTAAATGTAGAATGTCCTCTCTAAAGTTGAATTTAAAAAGTCTAAAAAAGTTGAGGGACATGTAACTACCTTAAGTAAGGAAGAAGGGGGAGGTGAAGAGCCGACAGACAAAACAACAACAAAATGATAATAAAGCAATGTACAAGGTGTCAAACCTGAGAAAGTAATAAAATAGGACTGGAAATTTCAGGTGCTTACAAGAAAGTACCCCATTTTTCCAGAAGCTCAGCTTTCAGTTCTGCACCCATCTGCCGATAATCTTCGTCTGCTGCAAGACTACGAAATACATCTATTGAAATTGAATCGAATAGCGCCTGTTTTATTTCGCACATCCGATATTGCTCTGCTAACCGTATTGCATGCATGACTGATGACGACGGCAACTGAAGAAATCAAATATTAACATATTAATTAGCAGTATTTCAAGAACACAACTAACTAGTTTTCAAACTAATCAAATATGGAACCAACAATCCAAAGATTGCTACAGTTCACACAATCATGACTTTGCTGTTTAATTCTACCTAAACACCTAGAAATTTCAAATTCAAAGACCAATTATGATTAAAAAAGTTATATGCACTAATTACTAATATTTTATAAGACTAGCTATCAGAATCAATGTTAACGAAAAGAATATGAAAATGAGCACTCGAACTTACTTTTTCAGCAATAAAACGTTCGCATCGATCATATAGAGGTTTGATTTTGAATTTATCTGCCATAAATAATATACAGTCAATATTTTTGCCTAAAAAATTTATTTTAATGTCACCACTCGGAAGACAAAACAAAAGACTTCACAAACAGTAACAAACGATATAAAGTGCCTCTAAGAACTATTGGAATTTAAAAGAATACCGTCAAGTTGTAAACGACCCTTAAATGCTTCAATAGCTTGATGAAATGCAATAGGATCAACAGGGACCGGCAGCGGAACATCACTGTGATTTTCATAATATTGAAATAAAGATGAGAAATATGTTGAAGCCCTTGAAAGCACCTAAATTAAAGATTTAAAATACTTGTATTTAAGAAAACCACAACCAAAAGCTTTATTTTAAACAATCTTATACCTTCCTTTCCTTCCCCTACACTGAATTTGGTAATTTACCGCTACTTCCCAAACTCTGCGTTTAAGGATATTCTAAAAACGTTTTATACTGATATTTTAGAAGATTTACAAGCTTACCGCTCTTGGAACACCAATTCGAGATTCACCAACAATCAAAGCACAATCATCTACCCATCTAGTACTTACGGCTGTTTGGAATTGCAGCAAATCTACTGGCTCCAATTTTGCTAATCTGAAATGAAATTTAGTTATGAGAAACTACCACTAGTTATAGTTAAGAAATAGTATAGCGGAAAGATTCGTTCAACTATTTATTTTAAGCTTCATGCATCATCAACTTTTGTATTTGCCTATACTGCTGCCAATCAGTACTTAAGAGTGCAACAAAAAGGTCTTAGATTACAACAAAGGGTTGTTAAGATCTCACCGCTGTTGATGAAACTGGAATTCCCGCAATCAGTGAAAGAAATTGTTAGTTTAGAGCAACTCTTCAACTAACACCTCTCGAAATTATTTCTTTTAAATACTAATCATTACCTTGTTTTATCATCAGCAATAGTTTTCAATCGCTTCATTTGCAAAGGACAACTTTCTCTTCGATGTCTTTCCAAATTCCATTCCGATGAATAATATTTTCCACACGCCTGAAATTACAAACTGTGCATTATTATGAAAACCGACCGAACTCGAGATCTCTAACCTACCCTTAGAAATTTTCTTGAAGCTTAGTGCACCCTGTTACTCCCAGTATCTTCCAGTACAAAGTGGAAAAATACTCCGGCACCTGACATAAATGTCGTCCATTTTTGGTGCTGAAATAGCTTCCTGATTCAAGTGGATCCGAAGATACTCGCTTCCGGTTTGCAGTACTGAGAGTGTAGGGACCCGACGGATTCAAACTTACTTCGGATGAAATTGCTGTACTTAACATTACTGAACCGGATGGTAATGATGTCTGTTCAAATCTGTAATGGATAATAAATAAGAAGTATTCTAACATGGATAAGAAGTAATACACCGGCATTCCGGAATCACTGAACTATTCTGCTTTTATAATTTAAACTTGCAAATAATAGGTGTCTCATACCCTAAAAACAGAAAATAGCCTAGTGGGAAAAAGAAAATGATGGAGCTTTAATTATACAGATAATAAGCTCATGAAATTATTGCTAAAATTCGTGAGAAAAGATTTCTACAGAAGTTAGACAATTATTAACGTTTGAGGTACGGTTGTACTATCCGGATCGGCAGCAACTGGGTGCAATTCATCGCAGTGGCGATCAAATTCCCGTTGTCCAGGTAACCAGCAATCACAAACACGACACAACACACCACTATCTGTGTCTTCATCATACGAAGCATATGTCTGAGGGAGAATTACGTCACTATTCTAAAAATTGAATGGAAATATTCTATCGGTTTGAGTTTTAAGTAGTGACTGCAAAAATCGAGAGGTGAAATTTACAAAAATATATCGTAAAAACAAGAAGCCAACTTTCGCAGACACTGGCGTAAGTTGTTGCGAAACTCGTAATTCTGGATCACTAGGTCTATATGACGACGTATTCATGCACTGAAATAATATATACTCGAAACTCGAGAACATGGTCTTAGAAGGAAGTAATGAGAAAAAAATGATATTAATAAAAAGAAACTTTTCCCATCCTATATCTGGAAAACTACTTTATTTTGTCGTAAACTTAAGGTGTAAAAAATATACTGGTAACCGGAAAAATTACCGAAGAATCCTTGATTGTGGACTCGTTCGAACACACGGAAGATAATCTAGAACTATTCGAATCGTTATAATTATCTGAAGCTCCTTTTATGCTGAAAAACTTTCAGAATATGCAAAATTGTCTTTATGGTATGAGATACTCGAGTATGAGTACACATGCTTTGTTAAATCTATTGCATCACGATGATGCAGAAATAAGTTAAAACTGAGAAATTCCACAAAAAACAATATATACAATGAAAAATGATATGAGATGCCATGTCCTTAAATCAATCTTCAGAGCTTTTCAAAATGACAAGTTTAGCATACCATTCATCACTGCGCATGTCTGTACCAGAAGCTGCATTAGCCACTGCTTTTGCTGCAGCTGCAGCCTTTACTTCAATACAAGTTGACCGATGTCGTTTAAGTGAATAATCTGATGAAAGTGCCCTTAAAATCATGGTGGTCAGCATGATAATTTAATCATAACACAAAATAAAAAATGCAATATATTAGTCAACAGGCATGCATTAAAAAATAACAGAAGAATGTAATCCATTTAGGAATGATTTTTCTTAACGGATGATATCCCGAGTCTCCTTTACTAAAGTTAACGATTTTCCGTCAGTAGGAGATAATGCGCTGCCCTTAAACCATCGTTACTTTGACGCTTTGTTTTTGAGACCTTACAAGAATAATTATCAAATACTGGTATAAAACACCTAAATGCTATAAAAATCAGTATAAAGAAAACGAAAGGAATAAATTTGATGCTCATCTGTCAAAGTAAACGAGATTTTGATCAGCTGCCTAACTATCAATCTACAATAGCTTTGCCAAAGGTCTACTTAAGTAAAATCTATTATCCAAAAAGAAAAAAAAAACAATCTGTCCCCTGAATTTGAAAACAATTTAAAAGGAAATGAAATAGTAGAGATCACAAGTCAACCTGTTACAGTCGGCGCAGATATGTTGCTTTTGCTTTGGTGATGGGTGAATGTAATTCCGAACAGAAGGAACTTTCGCAGAAGGGGGATACTGCGAACGAACGATATTTGCTGGTTTTGTGAACACAGAAGTATTGCTAACTGATACTGGAATTTGTATCTGTCCTGAAAGCGAAACTCAATGTCGGTAGGTATATAAAATCTTTTAGCATTATTCAAAATTTATTAAAAAGCAGAAGAGTATTTAATCAAGTATCTCAGTGATCCAGTCTCTGGAATGCCAATGAAACAAAAATGTTGAAAAACTTCACTGAACAAGGAATAATCGTCGCTCAAAATCACGAATAAACTAAATTTCTTACTCATTTCCTTAAGTTTTTATTGAATGAAAGTGGTGAAAGAGTACAAATCTTCATTACTAACCATCATCCGATGGGATGCTGGGCTGTGATTGATGATATACACCTCGATTTTGTTTTAAAGCTATCTGCTGCGAAGCATGAGATGGTGACAAAGGCGGTGGTGCCTTAATCGGTGGTAATTGTGCAGCAAAACCAATATTTTCGGATATAACTGAAGATGCCTGAACAGTCTGAAAATTTGGAAAAAAATAAAATGAAACTTTCCAAATGCGCAACCAATTATAAACCATCAAAATAAAACGCACTGCCATAAAGCCAATTGGCCTTGATCCGCGATATACTTGTAATTCAAATAAACTTTAAACAGTAGTTCCTCATTAAATACTAGAAATCTATAAATGGGTCCCTATTATTTGAATATTAAAAACGAATAACATTACCAAAAATAATTTTGTAGACCGGGACACTTAGAAATTTGAAGATATCATCTACCAACTGTGAAGTATTTATTCAAACCCAACCAATAATAAGAGTAAACAAAGGAAAATGACCATATTCAAAAGTAATCTAACTTTACAGAACTACCGATAGGGAACGAAGTCTTTTTGTCCAGGCGTTTAGCGGGTAAACCATTGAGTACAGAAGTTTCAGACTTAACAACGTGCTTTTCGAAATGTAAAGACAGTGCTACCTAGTGTTATGAAGTATAATAAAAATACTAATACTACTTACCATAGGACTTGTAATAGGATAGTTAGATGTAACGGAACTGTTTGAAGGAGGATTTGACGGCGGCGAAACAACCCCACCATTCGATGATAGCGATGGTGGATGCGATGGGTGTAGCCGTCTAGAAAATAATACAATGAATAACACATTATTACTGTCCGATAACTCAAAATGAAGTCAACTTTACTTTACATAGAAACTTTTTACAATATTTCTAATGGCAATAAAGTGCAAACTACACAGCTATCTAGACCGCACATGTTTAGCTGCCAGAAGCTACTTTGCAAAGTTTTTAGAAATACGAGAATGTGTCTACCCAGCATTGTCTTCATATTCTTCATGAAAGGTTGTATCAGCCTCTGCCAATTCAGCCACCGGTCTCCTTGTATCCGACTCACTATCTGCTTCTGTCTAGAATATTTTAATTGAAGTACACTTCCTAATAAATAGTTCCCAATTCCATAATAAAATGGAATTTGAACTAAAAAGTCCTCTCAGTGACGCAAATACTACCGTTCATTCCGATAGGGAAAAGCAAACAAGAATCGACATGATAATAATTGCTTCATCCAACACGCTATGTATTGTAAACCAAACATCAGAATGAATAAAATTGCAAATTCACCAATTTGTATTCCGCAGACCGCTTCAGATCCTCCTCGATTTCAGCCAGTTGTGCTCCCTCCTCTTCGCTCAACCGATATTCATCAATATTTCGTGGTGCTGATGGCGGTATAGTTGTAATGCAGGATGTCCAACCGGTACTTACTGGTGGTACCAGTGGTGTTATTGTCGGAGAATCTACACAATGATCAGATCCTGATATTTGCTGCCGCTCCTGAAGTTGTGTGTGCTGAAGCTGAAGCTGCGATTGCAACTGACGCTGTTGCAGCTGATGCTGCCGCTGCTCTAGTTGAAGATGTGTCTGCTGTGATAGCATAACGTTTGGCACTGACTGAGTTGTACAGCTTCCGAAATCGGAAGGATGCTGCTGCTGTTGTTGTTGTTGTTGTTGTTGTTGTTGCTGCTGCTGCTGCTGCATATCCGAATTTTCATTTGACAATTTCGAGCTGTAAAAAAACTCAACTTATCAGAGGTTAGGCTTCTACATATCCTTAATATTTACAGATAAGAAAAAACAATTCTTCGTCGTCTCTCGGAATACCATTAAAGAGAGTTCCATGAAAACTTTCTGCGAAAACGATTAAAAAAGTTGCAAAGAGAACAAACAAACGATGTTGAACAGAGCGGAATATAATTTACTCTTTAAAATGAAATTTTGACCAAAAAACTAAAATCCAGAATCTGGTTCAATTTCCTGATTAACCCATCGTTAACAGCAACCCAAATCAGGGAAGCTATCCTAGAAAAAATTGATACCTCTTAACACCCTTCAATTCAATAGTTTGAAGTAGTCGCAGTTGTCGTTGCCGTTGTTGTTGGATCTGTCGCTGTTTCTGTTCACTATCATTGGTAAGTAATACCCGTACGGGTTCAATCTTCGATACTTCGTCTGATGTTAACTTATGAACTGCTATACGGTGTCTTTTGACGTTTTTTCGACAAGAATAACTGAAAAATACAAATGATGAAGAGTACTACTGTTAATCACAGAACTTATAGAAACAAAGTAAGCAGAGAAGAAAAACTACCCAGCGGAAGAGATATGTGGGTTCCAGCATGAAAAGAAAATAAGGATTGGGGAAATGCTCACACAACTGGTATCTTAGAGTGATGGATATGCCAGAATTAAACAAACAAAACGAAAGCAGGAAAGTTCAATACGTAAGATTTTGAAATTAATATAAAACCGGAAGACCCATCCACAATGTAATACACACTCTACAACATTTCAGAGGAACATCTTTGGACACTATGTTTCACCTAGTACACTAACAATCCTACAACAGTTTGTATTACCTATTTTCAAATATTGCCAGGACTAATCATAACAGCCTATTTATTAAGTCTGAAATTGATCTAGGTGCTTTCAACCAGGCTGATATCCAATACCGATATATAAATGTCCGAATTATTGCTAAGCGGTGAAAACTTCGAATGAAGAGTAATTTCCCAAACTGAAATTCAGAATGAGGGGGAAAGATGTATGGCTACAGTACACCACGAGCATAGAAAATGAAGTGCGAAGATTTGCAGCGAAAATTTTACACAGATTGAGCAACAACTCGTCTGGCACACTCGGGCAACTCTCCGATCGATCAATCGATCGAACAATCGCACCCTTCAAAAATCTGAACTATAAAAAAATAGTTCGCTGGAATGAAAACAGGAAAAGCACTTTCTGAAGTGCACAATTGCTCGTTCCCACCTATATAACCAGCCGTACGCACAATGTTACTAAAACACCAGAAAAAATCCCAAATGTTCGGGCGCCACTTCGGATGATTCATTCATAGTATGCAAATTATGATTCTACCGGAAATTTTTTTTGAAGATACCATGAAAAAATGATCCTCCTTATTACAGAGTGCAAAAATGACAACTAATTTTACTGTTACATTTTGTCTCAAACACATGCTCAAGTGAATGTGTGTTGGTGCTAAATCATGATCCCGCTATTTCTATAAGTCCCTATATAACATTGATTTAATGTTATTTGCTATATGCAATTGTTTCCGCTGAACAGTTAAACGTGCAACATAATGATTTTACGTGGTACATACAGATGCTTACGTTTTCTGGCATTCAGGACATTCATAACGGTAATTATCAGTGGCAGATATGTTTTCACTGTTTCGATAAGTTGTTGCCGAAGTTGATGGTGGCGGTTGCTGCTGTGTTTGCGTGGTACCGCATACCGCCGGTGTTGTGAACACTCCACAATTCGGGCTCTGTTGAGACTGATTTGAATCAGTTGCAGAGCGTGACCTTGAATTTCAAAAAAAAAAAAGAAAATTTTTTGGCATTATTTCCATCTCCTAGTCGTCGAATTTTGTGCAGCATTTCCTAAACTTAAGCTTTTCTCAGTTGCTGATCAAATCCTTACGCGTCTTTTAATTCCTGTATATACATATATACTTCATTAGTTCAAAAAGTCCATCTGCATCTCTCCAAATCTGTAGAGTTAAAGAAATAACATTCCAGTTAGCGAAATTAAACAGTAATCGTGATAACAAACGTGGAGAGTGGTGCAGTGGTGATAATACTTGCCAGTGGCCGAGCTTCACATTTTTCATTTTTTGATAACTGTGCTTGTGTCATACCGGAATAACTGGCTGGAGTAGTGGAAGTTGTTAGAATTGGTGGTGCTGATGCACGTGCAGATGTATCTTGCGGACTGCAATGTTACTCGTTTCGGTAACTTATTATCAACGCACTAAAAGAAATTTGCATTTTAATTACAAAGTTCCTCCCTCTTAACAAACAGGATACTTCCCAACAGTTGAAGTTCACAACTAAAACTCAGAACGAGTTTCACGAATAGCGGTATATTTTAAAACCCCACTTTTCAATTTACCTTAGCAACGGTTCTTCTATTTTGAAACTATTCCTTCTTTCCTGCTGTTGGTCATAGGCACCACAAGTTACAATACCACTGTCACCATCATAATGCACTCTCGTTGTGTAGCACGACAGCTGTCTTGTACTGCTGGAAAATTTTCTTCCAAATACGGTGAAATATATTTGAACACAAATTATATTATATGAGGTAAATAAGATTTATAGAGGCATTAGAACATCATAGTGTAACGACATACTTTTCATATTTATGAGTTCCGACTATTACGTATAATTTCGCAAGGAATATGTCTACCTTATTTCTTGGAACTTCTTTTGACTGAATAAAATGCGTGTTACAATCAATGTAAGTAGAAATGGACAATTCTGAATGTAGGATGGAATATCATCAGCTTTGTTCTTCTTTATATTTAACTGATAGGAAGCTGAACTGTCTCGAACCTTTTAAGAAGCATGACTGATTTAATTATTCACTAACTTATGGTTCAAGTTTAGCTGACTTGAAGGCTGACTACCTCCACTCGTACCATTCTCACCGAATGTTAACAAAGCACCGGGGAGTTGCTGTTGCTGTAAATGCGTTGAAATACTGTCTTCGGTGTAGGCGATAGGCATTGTTGTTGTCTGCGGATAAACACCCAGTGTTTCCGGAACATAAGTAGTGGCTGATTCTCGTTGCCGTTGCATCTCTATTTGTTGTTGTTGTCGTTGCTGGATTATACGTTGATTATGTCGCGCTCGTAAATGTTCACCAACAGTCACCTTTAAAAAAAAAAAAAAAATAGGATTGAAATTTACCACGATATACAGGACAAACCAATATATTTCAAAAAAGAGAGAAAGTCAATCAACATGTTTAAAATAGCACAAAATGGAAAAATAAAGTGAAAAGAATATGCATAAAATGTTTAGAAATTCTATAAATGAAAGTTTACCCATGGTTTAGCCTTGGCGGCTCCAAATTTCAGCGACTCTAGTTGCGACATCGGTTGCATTGTGGTTATTTGTTGTTGTTGTTGCTGCTGCTGCTGTAAAGTTATATTAGCAGTATCATATGTGATATAAGTAACTGATGCATCGCTGCTCGACCGGTGTGGTGTTACATTTGTGGCTGTATTCGAATAAGTGGCAGTAGTGATGGTTGCTGATGATACAACATTCTGTGATGCTGTCTCCTTCGTAGCTGCAAGCGCCGCGGCACATGAACGATCAAGGATCGGACGTTCACGTTCGTCAATTTGAGCGTTCTCATACTGTTGCTCTCCTTTGGGTGACTGTTCCACTATAGCGTTTATTGGTGTTGCAACAGTGGAGGTTGAATGCCGGTCTTCAACTTGGCCATTTCCGGATCTATAAAGATTTCTTGGAAATTAAATGGATTCTTTAGACGTGATTTCAATGTGTTCTAGAAAATATAATCTAAATGTACACAAAAAGCAAACAATGGATGGACGGGATAATTCAACGTAGAACCCAATCTTTGAAGTTTTTTTAAGGCCAAGTGTCACCGTTGAGAAACTGTAACAGATATGAGGTGGCGAAATAAACATTTCAGATGGGCTATATAAAACAGGGTTTTTCTCCACTAGTAAGACGACTATTTCACTAAATGGTTTATTCTTGCTGAACCTGAGTTAAAAACCACAAGAACCAACGTTGATTAGAAAGTTTTGGAAATGTGTTAACTTATAACTTACTTGTATGTGGACGCCGCTTTACAGGTTACGCGATGTCGTTTCAAGTTCGATGCGCTACATAAAATTCGGTTACAATCCTCACAAACATTTGTATTGGTAGATGTACCAGTTGTTGGCGCCCCGTTAGCACCTGCTCGGTTTTGTACTACACCACTTCCCACACTATACCAACCAAAATGACAAGCAAAATCGACCAAATTATTACTCTATTTAATCTCCGCTGGTGTTAAAATCCCAAAACTGATAAATTTTGAAATGAAAAAAAAATTAGCATCCTTAAACTTACACCTACGCTACTATCATAAAACTAATAACCTATTTAATAAACTAATAGAACGACTGGGAACCATATAAAAATTTTCAAGAAAAAGTTGAGCGAAAATTTATAATTAAGGAGAAAAGATTGGAGGGAAATATACAAGTCCAAAAATAGACCTGGTGACTTGGATCTCCTGTTGCATCGATGAACTGCCGGAAGCAGACGAAACAAGACCATTTACCACGGGTAATTCAGTAACAACACAGGTAAGCGGTTGCCGATGCAACAGTAGCTGCTCTTGAGAAGGTGGCAGTGTAATCACTGATGAATTTGATGGAGGTAGTTCACTAAAAAGGAAATAATATCACTGAAATATGACACTAAGTAGCACAGAAATACATAGAGAAATCTGAAGCATCATTTCCATCCACAGGAATATTTGATTATATCAGTATTGATTGTAACTTAAAAAGATTCTTGTACTTTATAAAAAGAAATGTGGTCTTTAAAAGAAAAAACGACCAAAGAATCCAACTCTTTTTTCTCCTTCACCAAGACTTTCCTTAATCCAATGCAGTGTGTCTTGCACATGTGCAATTAACGGATTTAACAAAGACCAATGTGGTTTCTAGCTTATTTGGGATTCTGGGAGACCTTGCCAAGGAATCTTTCAACCCAAACTTCCCGAGAGTTTTGAGCAGGAAGAAGCTTCCAGACATAAGAAATTTCCAAATAAAATAGAAAAATATATGAACAGCGAGTGTGCTACAAAAAATAAAAATGAAACAACACAAATTTAGGTGGTATCCACACATGTAATTATCTGGTAAATTAGTAAACTATAATATTAAAGGAATATGCTCTACGCTCTCATTTGGATTCTATTCTCAAAACATCGATTTCGCTAAGAAAATAGACTCCTTGCATGAAGGCTTTATTTTTCCAACCTTCTCAATTTCTAACCTTTTAGAATCTGTTGTGGAACTCAGATTTTCAGCTGCCTTTTGTCTCAATTGTCCATATTCTAGCTGGTACTGCTTGCAAGTATTACGATGACGCTTTAAACTCCTGCTCGAACTGACTGTCTTGTTACACGATTCACATTGGTATATTTGCATGGATGCACCCTGAAAATCCCTGACATTTTTAAAAGCTAAGATATCTATGAAAATGAAATTAAAGTCAAAACCATGACCACATGCCTATCAACGGTTATATTACCATATGCTTTAGCATTTCAGCTACCAGTAACCTGAAAAGGTTTTATGAGTTCCACTGACCACTCTTTTTTGAATGATTCCAACTGATCTGGACAAATAAAGGAATTTTGGAAGAAAAAACATTACTGGTCGCTTAATTCGTGCTGACTGCTGCGTAAAAGTAATCGATTCATTATTCGAAGATGTTTGGAGAGGTGACTGGAATGAGTGCGAACTGCTCGTGGTGGTTGGTATTGCAGGCAAAGATATGGAAGCAAACGTGTGGTCGTCTTCATCTAACAAGCTTGAAGCCAATCTAAAATATATTCTTGTATCACGTAAAATAAAATTATATTTAAAAAAAAGTTAAAACTGACATTACTAGGAAGAATAAAAAGAAGTATATACAGAAGCATTTCCGATCTTAAGTTCTCTATTATTCGATATAGGACCTGAAATTCTACATGTATTTTGACCATAAAACAGATGAAAAGTTCAAATTTTTGCCGAAATTGCATCACAAATTTGAATAACTTAGCCTTGAATGCCAATCCTTCAATATATTTTTGTTCCTAAGAAACGGTCCCTTCTTGTTTCCAAAAAATTTCAGAATTTTTTTGATCGAAATTCTAAATTTTAAAAAGAGTAGAGAAGTTAGGCTACGAATAAGAACTTTTTTAAGGAGCTAAAACCCGTTAAAAACTTCCAAATATAAAAGAAAACTTAAGACCGTGAGAATAAAAGCTTTAAAAAAAATTTCACCGAATCATCTAAACAAGGAGTATACAAACTGGAAAAAAATCGATGCGATGGAAATAATTAAAAGGCTGAGGCAGCATCCTACGCGATGACTGGTTTTCGCTTTCATTTTCCTGTCCTATCCCAAAAATTTTGGTGCTATTTGTTGTTACTGTTCGCAGTAACTTCAGTAAGTGGTTGCTATACGCAAGTTTCTTTTTTTTTTTCTTTAAGCCAAAAGTTCCGAAGTTAGGAACACCACTGTCCCTTTCTAGTGGAAACAGTCCCAAGCGAGAATAAACAAACTCTGTAAGAGAAGCCATTTCCCATGCCTTCTAATAACAATATGTTTGGACCATTGTTATAAATGTGTTCGTTAAAAAGTTACTATAATCTTATCAAAAAAAAAAAAATGTTCTGTTAATTGTATGATCCAGTCAGCCCGTTAGATTTACTTCCAACAAATTTACTGTAATTTAGTGCCAAGTTAACTCTAAATTCAGCGTGTTTTTAGAATTGCAGCAACGGACATTGAAAATAACATACGACTCTAAACTGCATGAAAAAAATGTACCTTCCAGCAGTCACTGTGTTTAAATCACCATTCCGTGTCATCTCCGCTACTGCTTTGTCTAGATACGAATCTTCACAAACTGGCCTCAACCTGAATGTTTCTTTCTTGTGCAGCATGGATCATAAATGAGAAAAAAGATCAAAAAAAAAAA